>JAEQBA010004837.1:0-44148 GCA_019434445.1 Phalangium opilio
TTTGAAAAAAAACGTTTAAAGAATGACACGTGACGTGATTTTAGGCCTAGTTTAACTTATCAAAAAAGTTAAACAAATCTTATTCTTTCTTTTTTAACCCCTTAAGGTATCTCCATTATCCGTCTTTAACTTAAGCGTACGTGTGAAAAGCTGTATAAAATACAAGGAAAATACAGAAGGAAAACGCTGCCATTCGGAGGGAGGAAGTGGTGACGTAAGAGAGACAATCTGAGAGAAGATGGAGAAAGAAAGAGAGAGAAAAAAAACCTAAAAGAAGAGAAGAGTAAAAAAAAAGGTAATAAGAAGCAAAAGAAAAAGGGGCCAATTTCGAGTCCCCGAGAGGGTTTTTATACTTTTCGACCACCTTAGAACTAACCATAGACGTTCATGTTCATCTAGTGAATATTGTTAAAGCCAACCCGACTACTACTTCTCGCATTATTCACCCCTTTCCCTATAACTTTGAACATCATTCATCATCTTATTGTGAACGTATCCGAAACGAAACCCATTACGAAAAGCGCGTGAAGAACCGAATACGCCATCTCAACTATAGTAGCTCTCTTCTTTGTTTCTGATCAGTTCAAGGTGACAATGCAATTATACGTTGCCAAGGCTCAAAACTAGGCTTAACATTAAAGGAACACTATAGTTCTTGTATTCGTCAGAACTATATAGCTTCTATTTAAATAGCGCTATGCTATCCCTATACTTTCATTGCCGCATGCACATCGCCCACAAACATTTATACTCGACCGCATCTCTCTCCAATCGTTAAACCTTAAAATACAATAAGCCTTGGATCAAATTGCAAATTCAGATTGATACGTAAGGAAAGGTTCTATTCTCAAAGTCCACGAGGTTCAGGAATGGAAGAAAAGTAATTAATTCGGCACAACCCCTTCCCCTTTCCTACCCCCCCCCCATTCGCATCTAGGAACTTGGCTAAGCCGATTTAATCGCGGAGAGAATTCCACCGAATGGAACAGAGAGAGAGAGAGAGGGGGAGAAAAGGACGAAAAATCATTTTAACTTATAAAAGAGAAAAACTTTTCTTTCTTCAAGAGACAATCGTAGCAATAAGATTTTCGTCTTAGGCCTATTTCTGATTAACCCCCCTCCACTTCCCTCCTCTCCCCTATTTGATGGTGGGCGGTTTAAAGGGAAGATGAATCGTTAGAACAAGCTTTTGGAATGTTAAGGACATCAAACGTAAATATCTGAACGTTTTACAGCACCTTTACAAAGATATCCTTTCAATTAAGACGCGGAGAAAGTTTTTATGGCCTCGAAGAAAATGAAAAAACGGATTTATCACTTTTCCAAACTATCAAGTCGTGTATTTGAAGCGAATGGATGAATTAGGTCAGAATAAAAACCCGATAAAAATTACCAGGTATCCTATAACACCTTCATTAACAATCCAAACTCGAATAAACACCGTTTCTTATCTTAGCCGCTAATGCTAAAAACCATTTAATAAAAAAACTTCTTCCAATAACACAGCTAGTCTAGCACTTTTAGAATCTCCGTTAATTTCAAACAACAATAGAATTTCGTCTATAATTACATGGTATAAAGGCGCTCCTTCTCCATGATCTATTTTGGGGTTTACAAGCGGGTTTACCTTAACGCACGCCCCCTACACCACCCAACCCTGTTATTTAGCTCACCTGAAAATAGTACACAAAATCGACCCAATAACGATTTTCTTTATCAGCTAAAAGCGAGCCCGTGCTATAAAAGTCAGCCTGAGCAGTGAGCCTGGCTCATGGTTTTAGTAACTTAGTAGTTTCAAAAAGAAAAGCGTGCGGGGAGGGGTTCTAATTAGCGGATTTTGTATCAAAAGTAAAGAAGCCGCTATAGGTTGGGGGGGTTTTTTCTTCATCTAAGAAAGAAAGGAAGTGGTGGCCAGAGCTAATCTTACTTTCTTAAGAAGACCCCCACCCTCTTAACTCTTTCCTAGGAGACTGATGAGGGAATTGGTGAACCGGTGACGTAGAATCAAGTGTCAATAAAAAAACAGACCTACAAGACACAATATAAACAGGGTTCATACAACTTGTGGAAAACAACAAATTTCCCTGAGATTTCCATGTTTTTCCGCATATACTTCCCTGAATTTTGCAGGTTTTTCCCCCGTATATGGTGTATCCTATGGAGCAAATGTTAACGAAGGAGGGGGGGGGGCAAATAGGACTATTACATAATCAAAGGACATCCCCCTATCTCTAATGTAACCAGAGTTATGAGCCTCCAAGTTTAGTGTAATGTTAATCTTATGGAGGGGGTTGTTTGTTTACGAACATTTTGCTTAAATACTCGGCCCCTGTTTGACGAAAATTTCCCTGATTTCCCTGAATTTTATTAAAAATTGTAATAAATAGACTTTTCCTTTCTTTATTGTTACAGTTAGACTTGTCCTTTGATTTCCCAGAGGTTTTTGTCAACTATTTATTTCCCTGATGTTTCCAGGTTTTCCAGGTTTGTATGAACCCTGTATAAACGAAGAGACACTGCTAAGCCTAACTATATCTGATTCCTGCGCTGCACCATCCCTTCAAAAAGAACCAGAGCAGAATTTTTCTTGTGGAAACAATTAAGAGAGGAGGGAGAATCGAGCTCAAAATTACGATATTCAATAAAATTATATTAAGGGAACCCATGGATGGTAGAAACGATCCGCTTCAGGGGGTTGGCTGCACTGCACCGTATCTTACAGTAGCTTCCTCTCTAGTAACCCCCTCTCCTAAGTTTGCATCTTTCTAGGGACCCTTCTTTTTATTGTTTTTAATATAGGCTTCCAGTAAAGGACAAAAGCTAAGATCCAGCCAGGGAAGGACGAGACAAAAGCACTATAATTTGCTGGATACGTATTTTACTTCTCAACCAAGTTGACTGGGTAACGTCGTACCAGCGCTGTATCTCGGTCCCCATCGGAAGTTCGGAACTAGGCCTAGATATAAGGGACAAAATAGAGGAAGTGGAGTATAAAGTTTCGCGATTAAATTATCCGATCAAAACAAGAACAATTTAATTAGAAGGAAACTCGGGAGCAAGCTTGGAAAAAACGAAAATCCTCCAGAGAGTATACTAGATGTGGAACTCTTAGACAAAAACGCCGTAAAATAAAAGGGGATTTTTAAGAAGATCGACGAAATTCTAAGGGATTTTTCAGGCTATCCCGAGGAAATTGAAATTCTAATAACTTAATCAGTATTAGGAATTTATAAGGAACAAGCTGTTGAATAAGTTTCATTTTATAAATTTTTTTTTATAAAATTGTTTTTGTTTTCCAATGAAGTATCGGTTTAATTTAAAGGGATGTCGTTATTCTGAAGTGGTAGTGTTATCCTGGAGTAGCCATTGGGCAATGTCACGTGATTGTCACACATTGTACATCCCTTTAAATGTAAGAGACGAAAGATGGATTTCAGGGTTCTAAAATTTACCTTACCATATTTACAAGACTACAAAAAGAAATAAATGTATTATTCACAGACGCCTGTACAAATGTTTCACCCGCGGAACACTCGCATTCGCGGAAAAGCCGCAGCTTAGGGGTTGTTTTTTATTTCTCGTAGATCCTAATGGATTTGAAATTGTACTCGATCAAATTTCAAGGGATATACCATAAGTAATAACACGAGATGTTACGTGATTAAGCGATATTCAATTGCTTTCTCTCTCTCCGTTTCAAAAATTAACGACTATGGCACGCTAACAAACTTTTCCCGCAAAACGCATTTAAGTTGGATTGCTTTTCCCCATACGCAACTGTATGATTAATGAGATATTTCCCTGGTTCTAAAGTTTTGGGAAATTGGGGCAAAAGAACTATTTTCCACTTCTCCTACTTTACCCCCCCCCTTTAATATCCATTTATCAAACCGAGAAGTTTGTTTTCTCTCTCTGAGAAATTTGTTGTTTGTAGGGGGTAATCACTCTGGAACTATTGAGCCGATTCTAAAAATTATTTCGCCAATAAAAAGCTACACTATCCCTGAGAAACATGGGCTATTTCGACCAAACCGTGTAAGGTCGCCATCCAATTCCACCAACTGCCATTACCTCGACAACTAATTCCACCAACTGCCATTACCTCGACAACTAATTCCACCAACTGCCATTACCTCGACAACTAATTCCACCAACTGCCATTACCTCGACAACTAAATCCACCAACTGCCATTACCTCGACAACTAATTCCACCAACTGCCATTACCTCGACAACTAATTTCGTAGTAATTTCGAAATTTCACGAGCTTCAACAATTGATTTAAGTTCGAAAGCTCCCGAAAATAATTTTTAAATTTTAGTTTTAAATAAACTATTTTCCATGAAGTAGCAGCACTTATTTCAAAAATAATTCGTATAAAGTTTTTACCATGGAACGGAATTTTAATATTTATAATTGATTTGATTCTACAGACCTTTCATGAGCTTTGTCAATACATTAATATTCCTTAAGTTTGGGTTAAGAATGTTTCCACGCAAATTTGGTATTTACTTTGGGTATTGACACACCAAGTTTCCAATTTAAACAACGAGATTAAATTATTTGAATAGTAGAAACGAGATGAACTATTAATATCATCAATTATCTAGACGCGCCAGGAACTTTGTTGATATTTAATTTAAAAGTTACGTACTAGCTTTGTTCCCCCCCCCCCCCGGCTTCCGTGGGAGGAAAATGTCGATACAAGCTGTTTGTTTGATTCCCTTTGATCCCAATAGGGAATTCAAAGCTCGTAGTTAAAAGCTAAAATCCCTATACAAAACAATCAAGCTTACGAAAACAGTTACGAGTGACGAACGACTCTAAGGTCACGTGGGAATAGGAAAAAAAATAAGCTAGAAAATTTAACATCCTTTTCATTTGAATAATTAAATAGCTTGGAGAGATGGTTAACATTAATAATTCATTCATTTTCCCCGTTTCTAGGGGTTCGGATCCTTGGAAGAAAACTAAAACAGACTACGTAAAAATACCCAAGCTATGTAGAATTAAGATAAAAGATCAAAAAGAACTCGATCCTAGACTAGAAGAACAAGGCTTAAAACTGGGCCTTGGTAGGGTACAATACGATTTTGATTACGGAGAAATTTCAGAAATAAGGGTTTTAGGCTTAAAACTAGGCCTTGGTACGGTACTATAATACGCATTGCTTTTTTAAGATACGATTTTCAATACGGACCATTTGCACAAAAAACTTGGTTTTAGGCTTAAAAAGTGGAGCCTTGGTAAGTATATTTTGTTTGAGAAGTAATTCGGTTTCCCGCCAAAAAAGGATGTAAAATTGTAAAATAGATCCTTACCTCAATAATTTGGTCGTTTATTCGAATCCTTCCGCACAAGTGAGCCGCGCTTCCTTTGGCAATACTCTTGACAAAAATACCCGATATTTCTTCTGCACATCGAGAGAGAGAGAAAAAAGAGAGAAAACAAAAGGACATTAGTGAAATTAAATCATTCGAGATAGGAGACTTGTTTCTCTAAGTGCACGTCATAACAAGGGCTAAAAACGTCATAAAACGGGAAAAAACAATTGAAACGGTGTTGGGTTTGTGGTATTCTATATATATGTTCCGAGCTTACAGAGCGTGAAAATAACCTCTACAAAAGCCAATAAAACAACAAGTTTCATTCCATATTATTATTACACCAGTTCTAACATTACAGGACTTACCTTCGCAACAAACATTTTAGTAGGGGCCCCTAAAGGTAATGTTTTAAAGATAAACCATCCGATTCAATCTACGACGGCTCCAAATTCATCTACATTACCCGGCCGGCAATGGGAGCTGCTAGAGCCGATTTCACGTATAACACAAGTGATAAGGCCATAAACCCAAGCTGGACATATCATCAAATTTAAGAGCGATAATGTTGTAAGTCGGGTATATTTTTTTTTAACCGCTTAAGGGTTATTTCCAATTAAAATTTTCTCGATAAAACACTCGACATTTGAAATACTTAATGTATTGAATACGGTTACGAAAATTAAAGACGTTAGGCTTAGCAGTTGGTATATTTCTCTCTGAACAAGATTTTATCTGCGTTGAAGTAAATGACCGAGTTAGGTTTAGTAATTGGCCAATTTCTCTATGGCGAGCGACCCAGATATTAGGCCTAACTTTGCCATTAAACCCAGAGATTAATAGAAGTCAACTTAAACTCCCCAAAAGCAATTTTTTCTTCAACTAGTAGTTTTATGAAGTTACAATATTTCGACACTGGGGATCTCTCGAACCAAACAACAACCAGTGGTGAATGTGATATCTCGAACATTTTATCCAACCTTATACAGCCGTTCTGGAACGCCCGCCGAGCGATCATTAGGCAAGATCGTATATAGAAAAGCCAGCAACCAACTTCGTATCAAAGGGTAAATTCCGCGTTACGAAACCCCGGTTGTACCCTTACAGTTTCTATTTATATCCACTTCCTAATCTAGCCGCAAGATATCATATCAAAAAGCATAGAGAAAAACACGCCCTCTTCATTGTACATCGCTGTACCCTGGAGTTGAAACGCTGGTCAGTTGCCGAAAAGAGGCTTAAAAGAGAGAAAAGAAACGCCGTGCACGGAGAGTGAGTGAGGCAAATATCATCCTTTTGAGAGGAGTGCCTGCGTGTAGATGTACAGGATCGAGTTGCTGCTGCCGCTGCCGGGGACTTGGCCATAAAAAAGAACTGGCTTCCAGCAGGCCCGATAAGCGAACAATCAGAATGCGAAAAGCGTACAATGGGGTCCAGAAACCCACGCTCTTAGATCTAGCCTCACCCGAAGCTAGCTCGACTACACTACACGACCGCAACTGGACTATCCCCTTCCCCTGTAAAGCTCTCTTTTCAACCACGAACCGACAAGAATAGAAACTAATAGCTAGAAGAGGGACAGACCGCGCGATAGCCCTTCCATGCAGGCAACAAAAAGATTAATCCAGCGACGCTAGAAGTCTACGAGGAGAAGTTTTAATTCGTTATGGACTAACAAAAACACTAAATAATTAACATTTGGTCATTACGAGCCTTTGAACCAGGAAAACAACGTCTATATATGTTTAAATATAGCCCTATAGCACTATTTAGATGTATGGGTCTGCCATAGGGGGGGGGCATTGTCCATGCGAGACAAAATTAGTTTTTAACCAAAAGAAAGAAGAACCCCCCCCCCCCCCCCCGAGTCGTGAACGACGCTTCAAATTTTCTAATTAAATTTTTAAAAAGATAAATTTTAATTTTTTTGCCCCTAGAAAAATATCATTTTCAAGGCGAGTGACTTTTTCTCATTAATTAAGTAATTTTAGAAGCGATCGATGAAGTTAGGAGAGGCTAATTTTGGCGGAAAATAAGGAAAGGAAGGATTGAAACCATAAATAACAACCAAAAGGCAGCCAGCTAGCTTGGAATTAAGGAAGGTTGTGGTGGTGGGGGTGGGGAACGAAGAAAGGGTCAAAACACTCCCCCTTTCTTCTTCCCGCCACTTTTTTAATTACTATCCCCGTGGAGACACTCGCGGATTAATGGGGGGGGGGGAAACAACAGGGGGAAGCGTCAATTACCGATCTTAATTGAAACGTTAACCCTAACTAGATCAGCGCCGGCAAGGGTAAAGAAATACAACCGTCCGTAAAAGGGTTAGGTTTTATTGAACTTAACCTGCTTATTGCAATACATACTCGCAAACAAATGGAGCGAGAAAATTCACCCCTGAGTACGCTACGCGACCTTCCTAGCTGTCACGTATTTCACAAACACGACATGTAAGGAATGAGAAATTTCTTGGCAATAACCCCCGGTGTACCATGCACCTCTGAATTTGCAGCGGGTAAAACTCTATCTCCTTATAAATAAAATCCTTTTGAAGACAATATACAGGGTCAGGGTTCATACAACTTTTGGAAAACAAATTTCTCTGAGATTTCCAGGTTTTTCCCCATTTACTTCCCTGAATTTTCCATGGTTTTTCCCCATTTACTTCCCTGAATTTTCCAGGGCTTTTCCCGTATATGGAGTATCCTATGGAGAAAATGTTAACGAAGGAGGGGAGGGGGAAAATAGGACTATAACATAATCAAAGGACATCCCCGTATCTCTAGTAGAACCAGAGTTATGAGTCTCCAAAGTATAGTGCAATGTTAATCCTATGGAGGGTGGTATGTTTATGAACATTTTGCTTAATTACTCGGCCCCTGTTTGACGCGGAAATTTCCCTGAATTTTACTAAAAAATCGATAATTTCCCTGAGGTTTTTGCCAATTACTTATTTCCCTGATTTTTCCAGGTTTGTATGAACCCTGCAATATAACACGGGCATCCCTTTGGACCTGAAAAATAGGGCGGGAAAATTCGTTTCCTGAGACCTCGTTTGGGATCCCAGTCACGTGACGACTGGGACCGTGAGGTTCATGGCTGATTTTTGATTCGCGCAAAGAAGAAGCTCGAAATTC
This sequence comes from Phalangium opilio, assembly GCA_019434445.1. Classification (NCBI taxonomy): domain Eukaryota; kingdom Metazoa; phylum Arthropoda; class Arachnida; order Opiliones; family Phalangiidae; genus Phalangium; species Phalangium opilio. The sequence continues at coordinate 8,458 of JAEQBA010004837.1, forward strand.
AGACGGAAAGAATATATATAAAGCCCTATCCATGGTGAATATTTATACTTATCTAAAATTCATAAGGTTTTTCGATATTGTATAGAAATATTCACCGCATTTATAAATTCGTCCACCTGGGTCCAATATGACAAGGTGCAAGACCAGATAAGGGGTAAGGGAATAAAGGGGGCAAATCCCCTTTCCCCGCCTTTGACAGTATTCAACGTGGACGTGGACAACTGAGAAGGAAAAGTGGAAAACTGGCTAGAAATGAAAACGGTCGAAAAAGGATGGAATCGAAGATACAGAGGTATATTCCGGAATATTTTTCAACGGGAAAGAGTACCAGGGTTTAAAGGCTAAGGTGTCTAACCGTGTCCTTATCAGTGGTATATTCTAAAATCGAAAATTTCAATGAAAGTTTTTACGAGCCGGGGAAAAATGCTTTTCAACGCCTATTTCATTTTATTCCTTTTTATTTCTTCAGTCAGTTCAGTTTTTCTTAGGATTTAGAAACGAGCTAGGATCTTCAAGAAGTAGTAAAAGAAAACTAGCGGAAGTAATTCAAGCGTAAACTAAAGGTTTCTTTCTCGAATAAGGAAGGATTTAAGGAAACGAAAGGAAAAGCTTAAAAATTGGAGAGAAGCGCTATATAACAAGAGAGAAAGAGAGAGAAGCATCTCGAATTAAGGGAAGAAAATTTCAAAAGAGAAGAAGAGGAAGCTTTTGGGGAATTTTTCCTGAAAAGCCATTCATTCATTCATTCAATCTTGCCTTTTTTAGGGGGGTCCTATGTATAGTATACTGAAAATTTATGGCCCTGGTGTTGGATATATTCTGATATTTTTCATGTTTCTAAATGCTAAATGAAATGGAAAATTTGAAAGTCAAATACTTTAAAAAGAGGAGAGGAGAACATACCCCGTCTTCAATTTAGCAGCTTTTTTAGTAAAATCAGAAGTGAGATGAGACTAGAAGAACTGAGCTAACCAAATTCTTCACTCGGCGAAAGTGAATATTCTTGATAACACAAGAACGGTTGGCCCTCTAGTAGCGGTTTCTGAATTTTGCCTCCAAAACGTGAGACGCTCATGGCGGTAGACGGCCGAACTAGATTCAAGGAGCCGCGTCCGTGTTCCGCGGCTTTAGGTTGAGGGGAAGGGGGTAGGAAATGTTTTTGGAACTCGACCAATTTTTTTCTCTCTAGTTTTAGCGCGTGGGAAGCGGCATAAAATCCTCAAATTTGTTCACTAGTGCCAGGATCTACTATCAATGCTAGAGCCCTTCACTTCTAGTCTCATCTCACTTCTGGTAAAACTAAGGGTAGCTACGCCTACCTACACTTATATTTTTTCTTGAATAACAAAATTTTAAAGCACCCTTTTAATTTAAGATTAAATTATAGTCAAATTACCAAGCTGTTGTTTTTGTTTCCTCTTTGTAAAATATTTTTTTTTCTTGTGGATGGTATTTAAGGTCTTGTATCTTATCTTTTCGCCGCATCTTAAAACAAGAGGTATACGAAAAAATAATACATCGATTGGGGGCAACTAGTTACCATTAAAAACCGTTCAAAATAATAAAAAAATAAAAAAGTTTTTGGAGAACAAAGCATCGAAAATCAATAACGCTTAGCTTGGACCTCAATTTCTCTTCAAAAAAAAAGGGGGGGGGGTAAAGAAACATTAATTTTTCTCTTAAACGTTGTCTAGAGAGAGCTACCAACGTACCAAGAAAGGTGGCCCACTGAAACAAAATAACTTTGGAAGTAAGGAAGGAAAGAAAAATTCACTTCCCATTGGCAAACATCAGTCAAAAAGCCTTTCCTAATAGCATCTTCTGAAGCGCGAAGAAAATCCCCTTTAACCCCTAAGAAAAAAGGCCTAAAATAAAATAGACCTGACGTTACGTAGCGGGAACAGAAAAAAATAAGAGACGACTGACTCAGGGAGCCCAGCCAAAAATTTTAAATTACTTATAGGAAAAATAGTAATTTTTTTCCGGAATTATTGTTGGATTTTATAGGAGAAAATAATACGTATTTATAGGAAAATATAGGACTACATGCTTACATATAATTCTATTTTGTCTTAAACTATGTGGAAAAATAGAGGTTAATTTGTCTGCCGTCTGTCTGTGTGGAACGTTAATTCGATTGTATTCTAAGCTAGGACTCTCTCATTTAAAAATAAGACTACTTAGTCACTAACACGTACTTAAAATATTGGAGTATCTACCTCCAACCCTTAAAAGAGACTTTCGAGTTCCACATTTAAAACCAATTCCCATTTAAAAATTTTAGAGTAAAAAATATTTCGGATTTTGAAAATTATATTTGGATTGAAAAAATAGACTTTTTAAAATAATTGGCTTTCAAAAAAATTCATATTTAAAAATAAAATTTCATCACTGAAAATCGAAAAAAAGAAAGAGAAAAAACCTTAAAAATAACTGCCATTTTGAATTTCATCGGGATCCCCCTCTACCACCCATTACGGGACGAGTCCTAAATCAGCCGGAACTAAGACAACATTTACGGGCGGCAATTATCTCGACTCCCCGTCCCCCACCGTCTTGCCGCCAGTGAAGCTCGAGGAGCTAACCCTAATCACCCCACTACTAACCCTAACCGCGCTTGAAAAATTAAATACTTTCCAAAAAGACACTCTTACAGGGAATATTTCACGGCCAAATGATTTGAATCGTTGGTTCCTCGATCTTGGCACAGTTTTCATCACAAAATTCATCCATTTTGGACTCATTTTAGATATTTAAATCCGACTTAAAAAATTAAGAATAATGCATCGGCATAAGCGATTATCTCGCGTCAATCAAACTAACAAAGGAAAGTCTGTCCGGACGAGACGGACTCCGGAGCTTCTTCGGGAAGAAGGGGGGGGGGCGATAGAGGAGGGGGAGTGAAAAAATAAGTAGGCCTAGTTGCTTTTTAGTTTTTAGCGCCATCTATTGATGGCTAAAAACTAATGCATTTATACCGAAGATTTACTACCCCCACTTTTACCCCTTTCACCCCCACTTTTCCCCCTTTTTTTAGTGCCTTTCCCCCCTATATTACCCCCTTTTTTCCCCCATTATATCCTATGTTACGGCTGGTTGGGCGTCTTAACCCCGCCTTTTCGCGTTAATTTATTCAAATTTATTCATAATTCATAAATAATGCTCTAAAACGCTAACAGATGGACCTAGGGTAGCTAAGCTTCATATTATTTTATTTCGTAAATTTCCAAATCCCCAACGGGACTCGAACGCTCCAACGTCAACGCTACGGTTCGGAAACCCGGTACCAGTCTTGGAAATAGCACAGGTCCACAGGTCAAAAACCAGTTTATTAATTGCTCGGACCAGTTTTTTTATTCAAAATCCGGGGGTTACTGGTCCTTGGGACCAGTTTATTAATTGAGAATTTTTTTGAAAATTCAGGAGGGACCAGTTTAAAAATTCTAGTCATTATAAATTTCTACTCCATGAATATAGTCTCCTAGCCTTGACATTTTCTCATTCTTGCCTAAGTTGCCTTCCTTGCTACCAGCTACAACAACAGCCCACTCGATCACGCTTTGGCTTCACACAATGTTTTTCCTATGTAAAAGCGCGTGTTGGTAATTATGAGCTTTTTCGCTCGAAAAATCCAAGGAGCCAGCTTTTAACATGACCGGCTATGGGAGGAACACAGTTATTTTGCCCTAATTTTGAAACTACTGGTGCAAACCTCTTGAAATTTTAAAGTGATGTGCAAAACAACGTTTGCTATGTTTTGGAAATTTTAAAAAGTTTCCCTTCTATAGTTTTTTTGTATAAATATTAGAACGAAAATTAGCCCTACTTAAAGGGCTTGGTCTTGGAATGGTTTAATAAGATTTTCCGTTTCACTTGTTCGAATCTCTTGAAATTTTAGTGAGAGGCACATTGAACGGTTTTAAGTTATGATGCAAAGTTTCAAAGTTTTCAAAGAAACAATTCACTTCCAAAAAATTCATTAACATTGTGCTTGTGCATAATCCTACAACCTATTTAGTCGATTAGGGAAATTTTAGGAAAAGGACTATTCGTTTTAAAAGTTCGAAATTTTCCACAATAATTTAAAACCTTTCACTAAAATTTCAAGAGACTCGAACCAGTGAAGCTGAAGGAAACAAATTTAAACTGTTTTAGACTAAGCCATTAAATTGTAGTTCATTTTCGTTTTAATGTTGTTACAAAAAGCTTTGTAAGAGAAAAACTTTGCACAAAAATACCAAACATTATATTGCAAATCTCATTAAAATTTCATGAGATTTCAACCAGTATTTTCAAAATTAGGACCAAAAAACGGTGTTCCCCCCAATGACGGAGTTAACTCTGATTTTTGACATAATTTTGCATCTATAGCCCGATCGAATGGGCTGTGCGTCAACGAAATACTCCCTTAATTTTTCAATAGGATTAGTAAAAAATAAATTAGGGATAGGGTCACTGGTCCCAAGGACCAGTTTATAATTGTAGACGCTGGGGGTCACTGGTCCCGAGGACTAGTTTCAAAAAATTCCTTATTTCCAAGACTGCCCGGTACGCTAGAACTGCGCCACAGAATGCTTATATAAACCTTTGCTTTCATGAGATATAAGCTGGGATAGAAATCCATCTCGAGTCTAGGCGCGTTTGCGGCGTTTCGCGCTAAGAGAGAGAAATTAAATAATCGCCCACTACCACGTTAATATGACGTTAAGTCGGCCTCAAAGTCACGTCTGAAGCTTAGAGTTCTTTTCCTAAAACCTTATCAGTCTTGAATGTAGAGAGAAACGAATTAGCAGGCAAAGTTCACCATGAGTTAACCAATGATATCGTCTCTTGAAAACTCGTCTGCTACTCTACTTAGTTAAGCGAGCAGTCCACGTTTACAAGTGAGATTAATGATAACTTTATAAATAATGATGTTTAAAATTAACCGATTGAGGAAGTTACAATAGTTCAATATATATTATTCTGTAATTTAATTAAGATTAAAATAAATATATATTCACGAGTGAGATTAATGATCATAATGGTAGATAATGATGTTTCAAGTAAGTTAATTGAGGAATTCACTGTAGATTAATTAATATTATACTTTAATTTAATAAATATTATACTTTAATTTAATTAATATTATACTTTAATTTAATTAAAATTGAGGAAGTTACAATAGTTCAATATATATTATTCTGTAATTTAATTAAGATTAAAATAAATATAAATTCACGAGTGAGATTAATGATAATTATAAATAATGATGTTTCAAGTAAGTTAATTGAGGAATTTACTTTAATTTAATTAATATTATACTTTAATTTAATTAATATTATACTTTAATTTAATTAATATTATCATGATACTATAGTTTATGATAACTTTACAAATAATGATGTAGTTTAGTTAAGTTTAAAACTAACCGATTGAGGAAGTTACTATAGGGTTGGTACTGGTAATTATGGACACTTTTTGCAAATATTTGAATAACTTCCGTGGAGCTAACGTTAGACACCAGAAACTTTCAGGATATGAAATATGATTCTTTATACACAATTCGCTGTTTTCAGCTTTTTAACTCTCTTAAATTTTGCACAATATCCTATTTCCCAATCCCCTCGGAGGACCCCAATTGTGAACAATCGCTGGTAAATGTAAACACCCTGACCCTAAATACTGAAGGAGGTAGTGAATGAACACTGGACCCAAATGTGAACAACAATGATAATCAAATGGGAGGAATAAAAAAGGCCCTAGGAAAGGACAGGGTTGCCACAGTACCTGGAAATCCTGGAAAATCTGGAAAAGTCAGGGAATTTAAAAATGGGCCGAAAAGGTCAGGGAAAAGTCAGGGAATTTGATTTTAGTGGGTAAAACTTCTGGGAATAAGTCTTTATTGAAAGAGTAATGAAAGTTTCTCCTCATGCTCTCTCAACACAGAAAACTCTAGATTAATCCTTAAAAATGTCTAGAATTGTTTTTGTAAAGTAAATGCTCTCTTAGACTGTTATTTATAGTTAAAATGTTTCTTATTTGTATTGGTGCAACAAATACATGGGAAAATTTAATGTTGAGAGTTTATTTAATTATAACCACTTGAAACGTGCAGTAAACATTCACTTTTTCGGCCTAAAAGGTCAGGGAAAATCTGAGAAAAAGGTCAGGGAATTTGGTTCTGAAAATTCCGTGGCAACCCTGAAGGAGCTACCATTACGTAGGGCCTAAATCCATGCACCTAGATTAAAGTTTACGCAGATGTGATAAGTGATAATAGGATAATATAGTTAAATCAATACCCGAGTCAAAATGTTCAATAATTTGTTGAGAAGTCCTATTTATTTCGATACCTCGCATAACAGCTGTCTCATTTTCTCGCTTTCCCGCCCAATAAGTAGTCGTAGCTACCGCCCTCTTACCGCTAAATTGATAAACTTACTAATGGCGCGAAATTTGAGTCTTTTTTGGGTCAATGATGTATTTTAAAGTTAATATTATAACTTTTACTTTTATTTTTTAGTAAAATAGCTTAAAAAGGATTCTAATTAACCTTGAAACAATTGAATTTTTACCTGGTTTTTTCCAACTCTAAAATCGAATTCCGAATCGAAACCACAGATATTAATATCAATTTTATAGTGAAAAACGTGATCTATCTAACGATTAAAGGTTTGTTATCGTGGGATTATTTTAACTCTTCCTAGAGCTTATTCCCCGATGGTATTGTATTAAGCAACACCTAAAATTGGCATCAACTTAAGTTGATTAGTCCGAGTTGGTGTGTATATAGGTTCGTATCTTTCATCCACGTATTCCTACAATGTTCATACCATTTTTATCGTAATCCTCAATATTCAATCTACAAATAGAGCCCTTTTAAAAGGAATTTAAGCCGCCCAAAAATTAGCTACAAAATGTTAAAGAAAAAATAGAATCGTTCACATTTACCAGTACCGACCCTAGTTTAAAAAATATTATTCTGTAATTTAATTAAGATAAAGTTCTGTAGGTTAAGTTTAAAATGAACCTAATGAGTAAGTTACTGTAGTTTATTACTAGATTGATTTTATTCATAATAGGAATGCTATTTTACAAACAATGAAAAAAAAAACCCGAAATGCTAAATTAGCTGGGGTCATCTTATAATGCATATAGTAATACTAATTCTTGTCACTAGAAGGCGGTAAAAACTATATGACTGGGTCATCTTGTTTGTATCGCGCTCTTAGAGCGAAGGGGACGTAAGTCGCCATGGAGACGAGGCTATTTTGGCGGGCTTTTAGTAAGCGTGTAAAGGCTGAATTCAAAAAAGTTGTAATTTACAATTTAGCTCGACTCGTAAGTAACGCGTTAAAATTGTCATTTTCAAATCGTTTCTTCTAAATTTGACGTTGAGAAATGAGATTAAATGCAATTTTATGACAAAAATATAGGATATTATAGGGCCTTTCGTGAAATTATAGGATAATATTATAGGACAGGTTCAAAAATATAGGATTTTATAGAAATTATAGGACCGCTGGGCTCCCTGACCCTGAGACGTTGACACAAGGACTCCATCCCCTCAACAGGACTAGATGAAATGTTTCCTAATAGGTTTGTGTATTCGAAAGGAAAGTAATTTCAGCTGGGACTCAATCATTGTTGAAATGGAAGGTCCATAAATAGGTCTAGTAGGTCAGAAAGAGAGAATAGAGAAAGAGAGAGAGAAGAGAGAGAATAGAGAGAGAGAGAGAGAGAGAGAGAGAGAGAGAGAATAGAGCAAAAGTAGAACAGTTGCGGGAGACAGAGAGAAAAAACGAATGAACTTAAAAAGTTGACCAAGATTGAGAGGAGAAGAAAAAGTTATGACAGCTTTCATCCAGAAACGTAAAACACACAAGCAATAGACTATTCCATTATTTCCAGAAGAGAAGCAAAAACACCACAGATCGACGCCATCTTGGGTTATTTCCCTGGCGCTAAGAAGCACCGCCAGGATAGCCTCCCTACTCCTACTCCTACTCGTGTAGTGAACTGGGGTGAACTCCGTCTGGAGCCAGGGTGAACTCGGTTAATTGGCTGCGAGTAATAAATGGAGCTGTCTATACTTTCCCTCAACTCTAGCTGGTTCGTGGTTCTTTAATACGCTAGAGTGGAATCGGTTTTTTAAAAAGAGAAAATTTTGACGTATCGATGAAACTAGATAATATTTAGACCGTATCTTAATCTTTCATCGCGATAAAACTATATAGGTATATAAAACTCTCTTCGAAGAAAAATATGCTTTTAACTAAATGGAAAATCGTCATTTTCTATCGCCCAAACGATAAGAGGGGAGTGGAAGAGGGACACACTCTTAAAAGTATATATACTCAACATTTACTAACTTAGGTAATATCTAACGTCGTTGGAAAATGTTTTAACGCATTAATCCGACTTAAGGCCCTTTCAGACGGTACAACTTTTGATTCAACTAGATCAGGGTTCACACAACTTACGAAAAAAAAAAAAAAAAAAAACATTTCTCCGAGTTTTCCAGGTTTTTCCCCATATACTTCCCTGAGTTTTCCAGGTTTTTCCCGTATATAGAGTATCCTATGGAACAAATGTTAAAGAAGGAGGGGGGGGGGACAAATATGACTATTACACAATCAAAGGACATCCCCCGTAAAATAACCACAGTTATGAGCCTCCAAAGTATAGTGTAATGTTAATCCTATGGAGGGTATGTTTATAAACATTTTGCTTAATTACTCAGCCCCTGTTTGACGCAAATTTCCCCTGAGTTTGACTAAAAATTCTAAATTTCCCTGAGGTTTTTGTCAACTATTTATTTCCATGATTTTTCCAGGTTTGTATGAACCCTGAAGATGGATCCGAAAAAAATGTCTATGATCATTATTTAATTTTGTCGTTCAACTTGTCCTACTTCCGTTCACACGATCCAGCTAGTTTACTCAACTCAAGTTGACTCATCGTCTGAAAAGGCCTTTACTTTCAAATATATTTTCTTTCCCATTCCACACTCTTCCTAGGTATAAAACTTTGGTTGGCTATAGTAATTGTGACATATTTCAGTCGTAAAACTTTAAAAAGAAGCCTTGGCCCATTAAAATTTAAAAGACATACTACTACTATTACTATTACTAGCATGTACCGTTAAAAGGGGCTATTACGTTGAATTTTATAAGAGAAAAAGAAAAAGTATATAGGTTGCGAAGTAATGTACAATGCGAGTTAGGGTTCGAATAAAGCTTGGGAAAACAATGCAGCGTCAACATGGATAAAGTAAATTACGTTTCCCTGGAGAGGAAGGTGAAAGAAAGAAAAAAGGACAGAGGCTTAAAAAGGGCAACGAAGCAAACAACATCCTTGACGCCTTCGACTCGCTCGCGTTTCTTGTTCCGTAATAAGCTAAGGAATTCCTTCCGTCTCCAGGCGAAAAATACTTGTATTTTCTCGTCGACTCTTCATCGCAAAACGAGAGAGTTTTTCCTTTCTCTTCGCTTTTAGTTTCCTTAAAACAGACCCAACCATCGCCACCACCACCACCACCACCACCACCGAGTTCGTTTGTTGACGTGATGTATATAGGCGAGCTCCATTAAGGACCCGCGCTCGCTGACAAAGAAATATTCTAGCCTCTTAAGCCTTCCTTAACTTTGCTAAAAGAACATCGTAACAAGATAGACAACATCAACCAAAATAAAACGTCTCCTCCAACTCCTGATGCGTGGAAGTGGAGGAACAGTGATCGTAAACCTAACGTGATCGAACAGACACTAAGCTGCCCCGCGAAGTTTCGCGACGAACTATAGACAGACAGACACACGCACAGAGACAGACCAATGCTAAACCTCTCTCTCCGCGAACATATTTCACTCGGAGACACAAAAATTGAGCTCTCCTTCACGCGAATCACACACCGCCCCCACTATTGTCATGTCAGGTTGCCTCCCTCCCTGTCCAGGAAGGAAATAGGCCACCAAGGTAAGGAAAATGGCCCAAAAAAGAAGGTTGAAGGGTGAGGAAAAAATGAGGATAGAGGAGAGGACATGGTGAAACGAATCCATCAATTTACACGCAACAACATTTTCTTCTTTCAGCATCCCACGCTGCTCGATCCATCTTTCGTAAAAGATGTCAGGTGTATAAGGTTTATAGAGGATACAAAAGGCGCGGTTCCCTTCGAAAAGGTTTTCAATTTTCATTTTCATATTGTCGTATAACGGATAATTGAAAGATACGGGGAAACGCCTTCAGGGTGTAATAACCAGAATCATAAACTATACCAAACGTAATAAATAGGTTCGTGAAAATTAGCTTGGACAAAATTTAATCCAATTCTCTTCTTCATAAACTTTAAATCGCGCTAAAGCTAGTCGATGGAAAATAAGGAACCATTTTCGCTATAGAGTAATCATCATTCAATGGATCCTGGCGAACGCTACATTTTTCTGCCAATATCGATAACACGTCAGAATATTCTTCAAATAACGAAGAAGCAATGTTTACCGTTCAGCGTAGGTTCAAGTTAGCGTTAGATAGCTTAAACTGTATACCGACTTCTTGCCAAAATCATAAGGTGTACTTTAGTTGGATCGAAGCTCTGCCCCAGATGCTGGTAACAATGTTCAACAACAACGTATATATATATTTCTATTTATTTTGCGGATGCGATACAAAGAAAATTTCCGGTTCATAATAACCAAGGATGGATGGATGGATATAAAATGAATCATCTTTTGAAAACTCCCATTTTTTTTCTCCCTCTTATAACCAACCATAAAAGGTTTGATATACTTATAGCTATACGTACAGTGCCTTCCATTTTAGTATAAATTCACTTTTATAAAAGGGTTTTATAAAGCTGTAACCGATTCGTTCACGAGGTCAAGGCGAAGAAAAAATAAATCTAAAGCACTACACTTGATTTGAAGAGAGAGGTGTGGCGGTATTATTCCCTCCTTCCACTATAAAAATCGAGGCAACACCTTTAACCCTAACATTTCAAGACATTTCCTATGGGAAAAGTTGGGAAAACCGCCCACAAACTATATATGTTACTTTGCGAAATACATTTTCAGTGACGTGGGGATTTTTTTTTTAGAAATAAAAGCATCATGATCAATTGGAGCTCGCCTTTTTCTGTTTATAGGAAAAAAGCGCTATGAAGAATTAAAAAGATAATCCTGGCAAATAAACGATGAGATATCGTAAATAATATACGCGATCCTTCGAGCTTGTTGCAGCGCAAGATGGAAGAAAATAGATTGCGTCATAAACGCGCCCTCAAAACGGTGGTGTGTGGGTAAGAAAGAAAGAGGCATGCTACGTATATGCCCAACTTGAGTTCAGTTTCATAAAAGATAAATAAATATAAAACCTACAGTACGATTCTTCTTAGACCGTTCGTTATATTATGGGGAATGGAGAAGAAGGAAAATAAATTTTTTGGAAGTAGATATTAAGAAAACGGCCTAAGAATAAGTTTCTCAAAGAAAAATAGACGTTTTTATGCTTGGCAACGGTTATTTATACGACTGACTATTATTTTATAAGACGATAGCTTTCAAATGCAGAAGAAAGATGCTGTATTTTAGATCAATCCATCTTCTAATTCCTAGTAAAGTTTTTTTCCCTCATCAAAAAATTGGTCCTTCTGCAGACTCCGAAAATAAGTATAGTTCCTCTAAGAAGACACTAGACAGAGTTGCCAAACCCGGAAAAGACTACGAAATCTATTTTGCTGGAATTTTCTTTATCATTTTTACTGGTGGGATAGGGATGGGGGAACAACATTTTTCTTTGCATCCTTGAAAAAAGCCCTAGATCCCCCTTTAGATGACATTTTGGCTTCTGTTGGGACCGAGGATGAAAAAGATATCAACATCTTTGAAAGAAGCTGTAGATGATGGCGCGTGGAAAATTTAAAAAATAGGAGAAAATAGAAGCGCAAGATGATACGATGTTTCCCCTTCTCTAAATCTTTACCGGAGTCTAGTCTAGACAGACGAAAACTAAAAGGACTGGAAGAGAAGGGTGATGGTCAGCTATAGACGCGGATGCCTTGGAGGAATCTTATGGCAACGACACTAGACCAACCTAATCCAATACGGCCGCACCAACATTTTATCAACAATCTCTTTGATTTTTAAAAGCTGTCGGTTCAAAAGATAAAGCGTATCGTGAAAGCAAACTAAAAATGGGCAGTAAAGTCGCCGTCGCCAAACCATAGTGGATAAATTGAAAGAAACTTATAGAATTTCTTAGTGCGGGTAGTAAATCTTGGAAATGTTTTTTACTTTATTCCAAGGATCGGCTTTACTATATAAGTGTTATTTTATAAACAGGAGTCCCTAACGTAGAGAGTGCGTCACGTGTCCCATTCTTTATAAGTTCCTAAAGAACGAATTAGAAAATGTATACCGAAGAAAGTACAAAAACACTATGGCCTATCTCTCTGAATTTACTGGAAGAAACTGTCCATGCAACTTAGAACAAAGACAAATCAATCCCTGTATAGAAAACTAAATCGAAAAGAAAGGAAATGGAATTTTAGCCCTATCAATTTTTCTATCGAAAAACGTATAACTCAAGTAAATCCTTCGGTAATAGAAAACATTTTTCAAACTTCTTTTGCACAGGGGGGGGCAAAATTGTAAGCCTACCTATATATACATTGGAACGATGATTAAGGGTTCTCGCTGCACGGATACACGCCGCGCCTTTATAGCGAGACAAATCGAAAAATATATACCCCATTTAAAAAGATATTTGAAGAAGACTTCAAAGTATAAAACAATTTCTAATGCTCCTCTTACAAAAAATAAAAGAAGGATATTTTAAAAATGTTTCAGGTCGTCCAACACCAAGACAAAGAAAAAGAAAACATTCTCAATCCCGTAAGAAAATCCTTCTTAAACAAGTTGGGAAAACCAAAATATTACCTCTCCGAGGAGGACTACTTACAAACTTACTTACCCAGATATGGAAATGTTTATTTTTTTAAGAAAAAATACTGAAGTTAAAATTTATGAAATATTAAAGCAGTATACAAAGCATAGCAAATATACTGTAAATCAGACGACATTTTACATAAAATAAGGATATACTTGTACACATTAAAATCATCCGATGGGGGAAAAACGGGAAATGAAGAGCTAAAACTTTGGAGGGATATTACCTATACGTTTTTGTAAAGGCCCAATTTTCTACTCCTCAACTGTATACCCTCTACCTCTATGTTCAAAGCCATATTCACAACAGGGTTGCCATGTAAACACTATCCTCTCGTTTCACCTCAACGATTTTCTTAGTTTGTCAACATGACTGTTAACGTTACATAACATCAAAGCTTATTTGTGACTACACACACTGAAAGTAAATGCGCAACATAAAAAGCATGAAAACACCAAGCTATAATCCGATTACGATCAGACCTTTCACTGGTCTGGGCTGCGTCCAGCAGAGCTCCCCAAAATGACAGCGGATTTTGGAAAACGTTTACCGGTGAGATCTGTCGTCATAGCTTTTCTCCGGTCATCGGTGTTTTAAAAATGACGCTAGCGCAATAAAGCGTGCAAGATACCAAGGCTTAACAAAAATTGTATGATAACGTATTTAAAGAGATACATAACAACAACTTTTATAATTAAAATTAGAAAGTAACTTGTCTCTTAAAATTCTCGCGTGATCAACTGGTTTCACGCCAATTAAATAGCTATAATCCGATCAGAATCAGCAAGAGCTATTTGTATTAATTCCTCCATGTTCTTTCGCCAAGCTGAGAGCTACGCGTTTTACGTCACGTTTTCCAAAAACCCGACGATTTTATTTGAAGACCGCGCTGGCTCAGCGCTAAGCACCGTCCGTGACGTCAAATTCAAAAACAATATCCCGTCCTGTAGGACACTGCTAACAGCGCTGAGCTCTGCTGAACGCGGCCCAGATTTCCACCATGATTATAAAATCTAAGACTAATTATTTAACAGTGTATTAACTTTCGGCTCACTCTGAACCGTTAATGTCTCTGCATTACAGAAACGAAAAGCAAACCCAAGCGTTTACTTTTTGGTTCACTAGGCCTATTGATAAATAAAAGATCAATAGATCTATATCGTTGCGTTCTTCTTGAAATCACTATAGGAAGGATTATGCTATATACAGATGTAGTATAGCTTAAGTAATATATAAACATCCATTTCAAATAACAATATTAAAAATCACCCTTGGAATATCAAAATGAAACAGAGCTTTAAAGCTACAAAAGTACTAAATGCATCGTAATTACGAAAAAGATTTCCACATATTCACTTTATATTATGGAAAAAGTGAATATTAAGGTTCTGTAGGATTTCTTAACACATCAAAACAAAGCGAACTGCTAACTCGGCGCACTAGTGTGACAACGGACAGACACACACAGACAAAAAAATAGACTGCTTTTTAACTCTTTCCGTTTTAATTTTGAGTTGAGAAACAAGATTATCTTAAATATTAAAATAAATATAACTAATATTAAATATTTTCTTCGTTAGTTGTTCGCCTTATTGAGCGTTACATCGTCTTGATAAAGAACAATTAAACATTCTTGAGAGACTTGACTAATATTGGCGTTTAAAATGAAGCATACGCCGGTTGCCTCACCATACTCAAATAGGTAGTATATAAGGGTGTCGAACTACAGCTAAAAGCAAGAACAACCGCAATTGCGAAAACCTTCGGTGGACGATCCCACCTTAGGGAGGCTAGACGTTTCTCGTAACCCTAGCTGATCGCCGCGAATGTCTTAAACCCAACGATGACGATGGAGTAGAAGCCAGGTGTGCAGACTGGTGTCCATGTGGGATGGACAAAAACAAAGACCAGAAGATGGTGGTGTAGAAGCCAGGTGTACAGACTGGTGTCCATGTGGGATGGACAAAAACAAAGACCAGAAGATGGTGGTGTAGAAGCCAGGTGTACAGACTGGTGTCCATGTGGGATGGACAGAAACAAAGACCAGAAGATGGTGGTGTAGAAGCCAGGTGTACAGACTGGTGTCCATGTGGGATGGACAAAAGCAAAGACCAGAAGATGGTGGTGTTAGAAGCCAATGTATACAGATTGGTGTTCATGTGGAATGGATAATTGACTAGTCAGATGAAGTAATAGTGGCCAGGCGAATTGTGGATAGCCTCAAGTTTTGAATTTTCCGGGAACTGTGAATGCGGTCCGGAAATGGCGAACACATTTGCTTCGATTCGGAAACTGCGAACGCGGTCCCCTGGGGTGAAAGTGCCTGACACACACACATACACACACACACACGCACGCACACACATACACACACACACACAGACATGCCTGTCGATTTTAGAACCTCTCCGTGACATACGTCACTCGGAGAGGTAAAAACGTGGTAAACAACGAGGGGGTAGACGCTCTGGATCTCTGTGTACACCCGAGTTCAAAAAAAAAATGCAGCTTTGACAGTGCATTGAGTTCAAATCCTTCGGAACTCACAGTTCAGCTTTGACAGTACATTGAGTTCAAGTCATATTGTACACCTGAGTTCTTAAGTGTCTACCCCCTCGGTAAACAATTCCTTAACAAGCCTTAGTCCTCGCGGTGTTACAAGGAATACTGTGTTGGTTTTTTTTACATCATTTTGACGATAAATTCCAGGTTTTTTAAGCAAAAATTATCTTTGTGGCCTATGGCTTAGCTAAACAGATTTCATCGCTTTACACGCAGTCTTCTGATGTCAAAGGGGAAGAAAGAAAAAAGTAACGAAAAAAAAAGGGTTAAAAAACGACCTAGGATATAAATCCTTGTCTCTGGTTGGACGAAGGTAGAGGTGAGTGGGCATGCCAGATATAGCGGGCTCAAGCGACCGCGGGCAGTGTCCCTAAGGGCTACGACCGTTATTCCGAGGGCTGAATTTAAGTTTCACGAGGTTTGTTGGTTACCGATGTGTGCCCGCTGTTGCAGGCGGGCATTGTCCCGTAACTACATGATATACAATGTACAGTTCCACAATGGCGCCTGAAGATTACATTGAACAGGCTTGATGACGTTTTAGTTGTTAATCTCTAGATTTTTGACTTTGCAGGCCTCTCATTGAACAAAAACTTATGCGCAGGCCTATCGTCGAACATAAACTTATATACAGGCGTTCGTTAGACTTTGCGTGTATTGTTACACTACGTGAAAGAGACAACTAAAATCGCCAGGCTTCCGCCCACGATAAAAGGACACTATTTTTTGAAACAATACCGTGATGCGTAAGCATCTGTGCAAGGATATTGGCTTTGTCGTGATGGTTTAAGACTAGTAATGCATGAAAGAAGCTCCGTTTTATAATTATTTCCAAAGAAATTTTATAGAGATTAGGCATTTTTATTTACAAATATTAACTAGGTCTACTGAATGTAGGACATAATCCCCCGGACATGATCCCCCCCCCATTTGAGAAGAAAAGGACATAATCCCCTCAGGTAGGAGACAAAATCCCCCGGACAATTTCCCCCGAATGGATGCCAAAGACAAAAAACCCCCAGCCCCAGGACAAATTCCCCACAAACTGTGTTTACGACAAAATACCCTAGAGAACGATTTCAATTTATATGAAGATTTTTAAGGAAAAAAACTTCAATTCATGCGTTTAATAATTATATTCTTTAATATTGAAAGTAGATTTTCTTAATTCCAAGCCAAAATATTTCCGATACAGTTCAAGAACTGTTGAATGTCAACCCAACCCAACCCAACCAAACGCAACCTAACCTAACCAAACGCAACCTAACCTAACCAAACCAAACCAAACCTAACCTAACCTAACCAAACGCAACCTAACCTAACCAAACGCAACCTAACCTAACCTAACCTAACCTAACCTAACCTAACCTAACCTAACCTAACCTAACCTAACCTAACCTAACCAAACCTAACCTAACCAAACCTAACCTAACCTAACCTAACCTAACCTAACCTAACCAAACCTAACCAAACGCAACCTAACCTAACCAAACGCAACCAAACCTAACCTAACTTAACCTAACCTAACATAACATAACCGGGGATTATGACCGGGGAATTTTGTCTAGAGCGTAGGGGGATTTTGACTAGAAAGTAGGGGGATTTTGTCTACAGAGTAGGGGGATTTTGTCTACAGAGTAGGGGGATTTTGTCTACAGAGTGGGGGGATTTTGTCTTGATAGTGGGGGGATTTTGTACTCTTAAGATGGGGGGAAAATGACCGGGGGATTTTGTCTTGAGAGAGGGGGGATTTTGTACGTTTTTAAAAATGGGGGGATTATGACCGGGGGTCTTTTGACTTGGGGGTATTTAGTCTGTATACCAGGTCGAATGGTATACGCAGATAGTAGATGATTTAAAAGTAGAATATAGCAAGATTGGATCTAATAGATTTAAAAAATATGCCATATCAAATTAGGCAAGAATCTAGGGTTATGTACGAATGTGGACTTTAGACGATTAGATAACGTTTTCGTTTTTAAATGGCAGTCCAGTTTTACAAACGTTACTCAATTAGCATTTTTATATTTCCATAGAGTAAGTAGTACATAAAGTTCGTGTAGTTGATGTGGCTATGTAGTAAACGCATAGAAGTTCATGCGTGACAACATTTTGCAAACACGACCCAAATGCAGAGTTATTATATTTCAATAATTTCAACAACACGAAGTTTATTAGCGAAATAACTGGCTCCCTATAGATTGTTTTCACTCCCTCTGCCACGTAAATATTAACTATTAGTATCCCGCATTCATAACCAGATATCGTTACTAGTTTCTGTTAATATGTTTAGACGACGTCCTGCTAACTCTTTGTACGTGACTCACAAAGGTAAGTTGATAGTCTCTAAAGGTAGATATCGACATCCCAGTTATTAAAAACCAATGAAAAAGCATTTTCTAATCGAGGTATATAACGTGTGAAAGAGATGATTTATTTAACGCTGTTTTCTATTAGCTGCTAGAAATGGGCCACCACGTAGTAATATTTAAAAGGATACCAGGCTGCCATATAATAAAATTTCATGAAACTCCTCTTGAACTCTAATAAATATACTCAAAGCAAAATTCGAAGGCAAAATTGTTTAACGCTGCTGCACTTAACATGATACTATTGCCCATGACTGTTGGCTTTATCCTTTTTAATCCTAAGTACAACATACGCAACGAGTTCATAATTGAACCCGCCCAAATGTGCCCGCCACATAGGCAACGCACTATCCACGAACGATAGCAAGCTGTGGTATCGTTTCATATTTTGCCCGCGGGCGCGATAACGCATGCCAACATTGGTTACACACCTTAAGCAGTTTACCTTCCCCTGCTCTGACGTATTATTTCTGATAGGGATTTAAGCCTTTTGCTCTACTAAATGACGTTGCTTAGCAAACATACGCCTGCGTCTAATCGGGTAGGCCTGCTGTTTGGCGACGGGTATTGTAGGGCCCGCTCACCTCTAGACGAAGGAGAGAAAAAGCCGTTAACTAAAAGTCTGAAAAAGAGAAGGACCGACGGAAGACCTTGGTGAGAAGAAAGAAGAGCGTGGATGGGTGTTGAGAGTTCGAACTGACGGAGAAAAAGTATATAAGGGAATTCCATTCGCTTCAAGCTTCAATCTATCCAATTCTTAAGTAGCCGTTCAAAGATTCTGACAGTTAATCAATAGAGGTCTAATCCGCAAAAAAGGGCGCCAAAAAGAGAGCGGGAAAGAAAAAAAAACACGATCCGAAAAGTCAAGAGTTCTCTCGTGCACTTTTCGCGCGCGTTTTTCAACGCTAAAGGCGCGAAACTTCCGCGCCTTTTATATAATAAGAATCACGTGCGGAAAAAGCGCGTTCCGTGTTTGGGAACGCACGCGCCATGGAGTAAATAAGTAGGAGTGGAAACGACGAATTCAGCCTAGTGCGTGCATGGAGTCGAAATATATCAAATTTGGAAAATAACATTGTTGGGAATTTAATTCAAAGAGGGTTAGGTTTTGACACTTCATTTTAAAAATTTCAAATTTCTCTAAGGGACGTTGCTAGCCTAGATTTTAAGAGGTAAATGGTTAAAAGGTTCCGGCAAAAATCGACGAAGAAGCCCATGGAGATTTGAAGAAGGAAAAATATACGTACAAAATGAACAATGCCGCAGCGTTACGAAACTATCCTTAACAAATGGGGAATAAGCCCGAAAGGCCTAAGACGCGGGCGGGAAAGCTAGGAGAACACATTCCAAAAATATACCTTCGTTTCCCCGGTTTTCCCGAAATCCCGGGAGACCAAAGAATCCGGGACTCCCGAACCCCGAACTCCGCGTCACCCGACCCGATTTAGTTAATAGAGTAAGTCACCTGGTAGCAATTGGTGGCGGTGTCAAGCGACTTAAGACATTACCTTCCCATCAAAAGGGTTTAGAAAGGTTCCCCCTTTGGAGAAAAAGACGAAAAATTTCGGCAATTATGAGCTGTCAAAGACATCGTCACGCCCCGCCCCACCACGCCCCCACCTAAAACTTCGGAAAGAGAAAATGAACCCGGGGTTAAAAACAATAAAAACAGCGTTTCACAGACTTGACTTCTATGCCCCCCACCCTCTAATAAGCTCCGAGGGTTTCCGACAAAAATCATAGACTAAAAATAACAAGTAAGCGGTCCTACTCTAACTCCTTTAGTCCAAGCTACATTTTTATCAAAGTAATTCCTAATTGTAGAGACATCCGTCTATATGTGAAATTAGTCTATGGATAAAATTCTACACTTCAGTCGAGCATTTTGGCGTTATAAAACCCCTATACCCAAAAATGGAAGCCCCTTTTCGCGAGGCATGCCGGGTAATAAAAGTGTACCAGATGCAGTACGACCCCAGAAGTACGTTCTACTTTAATTACGGCCCGGGTTCTTGTTAATCAAATTAAAAGGCTGTATGCCTCGTAACCCCTCAACCCTTTCCCTGCATGGTTTGATGAAAATTCTCTTCAAAATAATACAGGTCGTATAATCGCATCTCATGGGATTTATAGTTAAAAGATACGTGAAGATAAAATAAAATTTTTGTAGAGTGTAGTGTGTTTTTCTATGTCTAATTAGTAAACTACAGCGGTGCTCAGTATAAGCGCGCTAATTACATTTACTTCAGTTCTGTTTTCCAACTTAGTTTATATTTTTTAAGTATCCAGACTCGATCGTCTAATTAAATTTAGTTATATTGATTTACTATTTTAATTTTGCCCGGTCTGGATTAGATTTCTTTGCGGAAAACAGTAATGAAATAGTTTTAGAAATAAGCGTGAATCGCTTGCAGTTTTTGCGCTAAAATTGCGTGTGAAATAATATGCAATATTTATTGCTGTGATTATTATTGCACCCAGATAATTGCCTTGGTTTAAAATACGAAACCTTGATCGTAATCAGAGGCGCATCTGGCGTACATAATCAATTGACCTGCAGCGAAAAGGAATTAAACCAATCAAAACTCACCAAAATATACCCTCTTATAACATAGTATACGCATAATAACAATGAATAATAATGATTTATTCTCTAATCATAATGATATAGAGAATATTACCGTGGCGATTTAAAACTCGTTAGAATATGTCCAGTCCTCTCTCCATAATGAGTTTAAAGGATGCGCGGGAAAAGGGTTGGGTTTTGGCGGGGAAAATAATACTAAAAATTGATGACTTCTATAATATAACAATAGAAGTCTATAAAGTGAGGTAAGTATATAGTTTTGTAAGCGTTATTTTTACCTTATTATAAACCTTACAACTATAGCTGCTTCGCCATGAGATTTTGTTCATTCTAGAAACAAACTTTGACCTATATATAGGGATTAACAATACGCCAACCAAAGGAATTCTATTTCACATTATCTCTCTCTCTCTCTCTCTGGATTACCCCTTTTATTTGGTGGGTTTTACCTTTATTAGAGGGATATAACTCATGCCATATCCAGTTTGGCGAACGCGTGCATGATATTTCGAAAGAGGTAAACATTGAATTTATATTCCATTTATTTTGCAAAAAGAGTATATATAGGTACGTTTCCTTTGGGAATATAACCGTATCGATTCTAAGGAACTTAGATTTAAGGCGGTTCGGAAAATAAATTGGAGATACATTTTTAATATTTGTCAAAATGAACTAGGAATATTATGAATTTAATCAGAACCGTACGTGATATGCAGCTAGGTGTTGGCGATTTGAAGTCCAAAATAATAATAACCTGTATATTGTTTATTGATTGCGGCAATAGACCAAGCTATCTCAGAAGTCTTAGTGTGACGTCACCCATGCTATTTGCCAATAAAACCAAAGCGGTACCACATATGGCCGTCCACTGCCAGGGTTCATACAACTTTTGGAAAACCAATTTCCCATAGATTTCCATGAGGTTTTTCCCCATATACTTCCCTGAATTTTCCAGGTTTTTCCCCCATATACTTCCCTGAATTTTCCAGGTTTTTCCCCCATATACTTCCCTGAATTTTCCAGGTTTTTCCCCCATATACTTCCCTGAATTTTCCAGGTTTTTCCCCCGGTATATGGAGTATCCTATGGAGCAATGTTAACAAAGGAGGGGGAGCAAATATGACTAATACATACTCAAAGGACATCCCCGTATAGTAGAACCAGAGTTATGATCCTCCAAAGTATAGTGTAATGTTAATCCTATGGAGGGTGGTATGTTTATGAACATTTTGCTTAATTACTCGGCCCCTGTTTGACTCAAATTTCCCTAATTTTAGGAAAAATTCGAAATTTCCCTGAGGGATTTGTCAACTATTTATTTCCCTGATTTTTCCAGGTTTGTATGAACCCTGTCTGCTAAAGCTAAGCCCGTGACGTTTTACCTAGGCCCTGGCGTCACTACTGAGATAGCTCTACACGAGGCTTGAGACCGTTCAAAGGTATAATGAATTCGGGTTTCCATTTGTGCGGTTCATATATAGTTAGTTACATAAAGAGTCGCACGATAAGTGATCAATAAGAGTGAAGTCGAAGCTCACGCAACGCACTTCCAACGCAAACTCTATTTATACAGATATATTCGATAAGCCTTTGGGCGACTGTTGGTTGTACTGAAGAAATAAAATACACCTCGACCCTATTTTAGCCTAAACTTACTCACTATACTTTCAGAAATAGGGTTGGAACCTTAGGGCATGTCAGTGACACGAGTGTTGGGTATAAAAAAAGGTAAAAATAAAGATAGCCAGGATGGGCCTCATTTTTCATCCGCGAAAAATTCAAAGAAAAAGAGACCCCCGCGGCCGCCCGGGTCCCTGCCTAGTATTATATAACACCAAAAAGAATAAGCTAGGCCAAGAAAAAGATCGACGGCGAAATAACCAGAGGCGAGTTATATACGATCGTAATGGTTGTATAAAATCAATAGAGCAACTGCCCTGTAACAAAAAATCGACACTTTTGAAGGAATGATACGTACGCTCTATAAGAATAAATATACGCTAAGATGCTACAAGGGGAAACTCGCCGCCGCACCCTTTTCGTTTAAATCCTATCAAAATAAAGTACCTTAGTTTTCTACGATTCTGACTAAATAAAAACAGATTTTGAAATACATTTGATACTAGGCCTAGCATAATTTCATAAGATATGTTCCATCCATAAGTTTGTCACTGGTATCTTAGAAACTGGAGCTTGTCATGAAGTGAATGAGGTAAGTCATAGATTCTAGTAAAGAGACACCTGGTTTTTGGCGCTGTCAAAGGTAGAGCTCGGCATTATCTATCCACGTTATTTTATTTTTATCCATACTCGAAAATTATCCACAGAACATACATGTTAAATCGTATTATAATCCACAACTTTGTCTATAAATAATCGGTTATCCACCAATTTCTGGATAATGGATAGAAAATGCCGAGCTCTAGTCAAAGGCTTATTAATGCAGACTAAATAGGACCTAGATGGAAGTCCTGCAAAACTAACCGAGTGTAGGACTTCAATTCTCGCTTGTCGTTCTGCTAGAACTAGCTCGAGCTGTAAGTCTCTCAGTAGCATTACGAAGTATATAGGTAGTGTCATACTTATGGAAATAACATATTACTTATAAACTTATGATCAAGTCCGGACTATGGACTTAAAATTATTAAAAGGACTTCATTATTGACGAAAGTTAGACCATAAACTCATCCCATTTATTTCTATGGCTGACATACTGTGACTAAAACCGCAATATAAAGCGCCACCTATCATTGGTAGGATTTCAAACGACTGCATCCATACTTTAGAGGGACATCGAGAGAAAGAGAAAAATACCCACGCGAAGAGAGACAAAGTGCTTTTAAAACGCTATCCTTACCCCCCCCCCCTTTAAAAAGCGATCGACTAGAAACTGGAGTACGTTTTTTTCTTTCTATCTCTCTCCCCTTTCTCTCTCTCTCTCCGTCGCATCCTCTTCCAATCCTCATCCCTCTCGTTTGGGAAGCTCAGGAGCGAGAAAATACATCCCTATACTTCTAGCGTGACGGAAACGGGTTGATTTTGTTCACCTTTTTTTTCTCCGTTCCGATTTCTTTCTTTTTTTTAAGGGGAATCTCAGTGCTTAATTTCTTTCTATGCCGCTTCATGATTTATTTTATTTTTGGGGGAAAAACAGAGGGGGGAGAATAAGCCCTCTTGAAAAACTGCGGGGAAAGAAGAGGGAATTGAGCGAAAATGAAATGAAAGACTAGAAACGCACTTTGAGAGAGAAAAACTGGATCACTATACGGAGACAGAGAGAAAGAGTGAGTGAGAGAGAGAGGAGAGAAAAAAATGTCAGATTTAACGATTTAATTCGTCGATTTTCCCCACAGTCTTAGTTTAGTAAGGAAAAAAGAATTCAGAGAGAAGGAAACAGATGGAATTCTTCAATTTGGGATCGAAAGAAAGAAGAAATAAACTCCATGCTAGACTAAAAAAAAAAAAATACTTTTCTTCGAACCTAGTACAATTTCAGATTCAGTCACGGTTCAATCGCAGTTTGCTCTATCGATAAAGCTAAAGAAACAACAGCATCCAACTTCGATACAAAGTTATTTCTTTCCTTGTAGGTTTTGGGGAAATTCTCATAACTGTTAAACGAAATCTTCCAACCAACGAAAAATGAAGAAGAGGGAGAGGGGGGTTCGACCGAATTTCAGCCGCTGTCAATTTAAGCCTGGAATTCTGGTTTTTAATTAACTCTCTTTATTCAGAGCTAAAAGTAGAAGAAGAAAAAAAAGGGTTACATTTTTGGAAATTGAAACCGTTTTAATACACACTGACTGAATGACTACCCCCCCCCCAGAGGTTTCCGATTTTAACTAGTTTTTGTTAAAAGGGATTAAAAGAAATAGGAAAAAAATATATATTTTTCAATTATCATCATCGAGGGAACGAAGATAAAGAATTTTAATTAATAATCCCTAAGAGAATACTAGGCCTAGTTTTAATATCAGGAATCAGTCATTCCGAACTAGGCTTATGCCTAATATTTCTCACAGCGACGTACCATTTTAGGAAAGCCTAAGAAGAATTTGGGCTTCTAACGATGCAATTGAATTCGCTTTCGAAAATCCTCTTAGGAAATTCTTAAATTTTTGAAAGACTGAAAAATATACAATTGGACCGATCTATAATCCTCTTTCCTTTTCTTGGCATTTTCAGTGACATTACCCCTTCCCTTCCTAAATAAATACGCCCTACAATCA
The DNA here is from genome assembly GCA_019434445.1 of Phalangium opilio. Classification (NCBI taxonomy): domain Eukaryota; kingdom Metazoa; phylum Arthropoda; class Arachnida; order Opiliones; family Phalangiidae; genus Phalangium; species Phalangium opilio. The sequence goes on from JAEQBA010004837.1 coordinate 33,132, forward strand.
ACGTGAGATCCGCTACTTAAACGCGCATGCACCGCTAGATTTTAAGACCCCCATGAACTTTGTGGATGGATACTTCAAAAGATACCTCAGGACGTCGAAGGAAACTAGTCAAATTTTGAAATTAAAAATTAATAGGCAACGTTACAAGTATTCATTCCAGGAAGGGAAGCTCCTTAATGATTAAAAGAGGATTAAATTTCAAAGTACTTTTAGAGAGGGTACTTGATTTTCATCATTCAGAGTATTCGGTTTGAATTTGTCCCTGTCTTTAGATATGTGTCCATTACTAAGTCCTACGTTTTTTCTCTCCCAACAAGTTAAAAGGGATTCGCGGTTCGGTTGCCAAGTTTTAAACAAACATCGCGTAGCTAAGGACGTCCATTGAGAAAGGGGACAACCCTTAATATTCACCCCTTTCACCTTATTCAAGCCAGGTAACTGAACGTTGGTTATAAGCCGGAGGGGTTTACGTATCGTTAACAGTGACAAACATTCTTCCATCAAGTAATAACAAACAATGAAGGTATCTTAGAGGAAACGTGGTTGGAACCCAGAGCCTGGCAACTACGCCATCAACTATGGCACTCATTAACTATAATAATTTGAACAGTGTTAAGATGAACTAAAACAAACAGCGGGAAATGAGGAATTAACACCGCGTTTCCCGCCTTCTAATCTCAATCAACCTCGTAGGGTGGACACTCATAGCGAGCGAGCGGGAAACCAACCAGGGAACGGATCTGGATAATATTTACCCGGAAAAATAGTCCGAGGAAATGATTCTAGATTCCTTCGCTTAGCTTTTCCGACAGAGTCATAAAAAAAGTGGGGTGTCCAAGCCGCGGCGACCGAGCGAAACCCTTGGGCTTACAGTCCTAGTTGACCCTGGCTGGGTCTCTGGCACGCAGTCATTTTGTTTGTTTAGATTTCGGCAAGGGTTTTAGAGGCTTTAGGATGAGGACTAGCTAGCTACGTTAGGGTCTTCGAGAGAGAGAGAGAGAGAGAGAACGCGAGGTTCCCTAACAACCTCTGGTACCATCACACACCTACCTACCACTTTTCGATTTCCTTCCGCAAACAATTCGAGGAGAGAACGGCGCTACACTCCTCGAGCTAGTGCGAGTAATAAGTTCCCATCGAAGAGGTGACGGGCCAAGGCTTATTTACCATCCTTTTCAAACCGGATGGTTTGAGTTATAGGCGCTTAAATAACGATTAACCCGCGGGTTGCGCAACTGGAAACGAAGGCGGAAAAATTCCGATATGGTATGGAGAGAGAGAATGGCACATACTGAGTTTCAAAAACCCTCAATTTAAACTATAGGTCGTATAGAGTAAGAAAGAAGACAGCGTTGTCCGGCGGTGACAGTAACGCGGTGGACGAACAAGTGATTATGTCATTTTGATGACGAAGCAGCTTGAGTTGTTTTAAGAGATGCTGGACAGTTGGTACAGTACGTTTATGGACACAATTAATTTTGGATGGTGGTTGTTATAAATTATTATCTTCGAGTTAAGATTTCGGGGGGGGGCGAACAAGGCGTTGCCGTTCAACTCTCGGCTAACTTCTCCAAAATTTCTCATAAACACTCATTAACCTGTCAGAATGAGAAAATATTCCTCTTCCGGAACTAAAGTTTGGGGTTGGTTTTGTTTTGGGCTCGCGGAACCAGAGAGTACAGAGATAAGAGGACGCGACAATAGCCCGGGTGACGCGGTCCATTTTGCCCTGCCAGCATCTCTTGACGTATTTTAGAATGGATCGGTTCGCCTATACCCAACCCTGATAAAGTAATACCGACAAGCGGAGTACAAAGACTGAACTTTAAACCATAATAAGGTAACGCCACGGTAGGATGTAATTACAAGAACGTATTGGAAATGGATGGAGACGAGTTCCTACCTTTTTCGCAAACGTATCCAGCGATGGTAATTCCGAGTCCCTGTTGATCTTTGACCAATTCAACTTCGAAGGTTTCCATTTCAGGGAGCTCCTCGGCTCCTTCCTTGATGGACTCTCGTAGACGACGGTCTTCTTCGGATTCTTCAGGGGCGACCGGAAATGGACCGATAACGCCCGTCGCGCCGCTGGACAGTGTTTTGCTGCCCCGACGTAAGACGGAGTCTTCCGGGCCAGCCGGAGAGACGCCACCCAATTCCGATTGGTACGGACTCTGGTACGGTACCTGCGGTTTCGGAGGAAATGAAAGAAATTAGGCTTAACGTCGCTTAAATTAGGGTCAATGATTAGTTTAGATTAAGGATAAGCCTAGAGACTAGGGAAACGCGCGTGCTTTTGACACATGGCGAAACCAGATATCCCGCTTTTAATTAACAGCGCGGATTAAGACATCGCGCCAGTTCCTTAATGATAACTAGCTCTCGGGGCGTTACGCTTCTGTCAGAACCATTTTAATTTCGGTACTGGTTACGTAAGGGGAAAATATAATGGGGCGTAAATTATGTTTAAGATTTCCCCCAGCATTTTAATTTACGAAAATAAGCCTAAGAAGTCTCGCTCCATCACACACGCGTGGTGGTAAATATTTATTCCAAACTTGTTGACGGTATATTCACATATTTTCAATCATTCGGGAGGAATAAAAGACAGTGGACATTTGGAGGACATTAAACGAACGACACAGTAGGAAATTTATCCAATGTATCCATTTTGGTTTAAGGAGGAAACGGCATATACAAGGATGGACAAAGACACTCGGCTGGTCGGTCGGTGACTGCTAACGCACCACACCACGGTACGCACGCACGCGAAGGGACTAGGTGTCGAGACTAAAACGATTTGAAGGAGAGATATTTTCTTAGGGGACCTTTCCGCACGTGGCGGATGACCCCTTCTGAAGTTAAAAACGTATGATGGTCACTCACGGGGGCCGGCACCACGTCGTCGGTTGGATTCGGAGACGACGCAAGCAGCGTCACCTGCTGGAGCGGCGAATAAGGTCTCGAGGGGAGTAGAAGGTGGGGAGGGGGGCGTCGTTTTCCCCCCTCCCCGTTGTTCGGCCGACGGTAAACTACCAGGACAACGGGTTGCCCGAAACCCAAGACCGAAGAACGACTACGACCCCCGGAACACTTCAAGAGTAGAGTTGGCCCTATCGAGACGTCCCGACGCTTCCCGGCCACGCTAAATACTCCTGGCTACGACCCGGCTATCTTCTTATCTGGATTCCGTAAATGATCACCCAACGTCGACGACGACGACGAAACGGTCAATATTTAAGCCTCGCCTATTGTCAACTTATCCACCGGAAGATATTAAAAGAGTAATTTACAAGAAGAGCAAGTATCTCGCCGACTCGGGATCTATAGTACTTTTACAAACGCGGGATCTCGCGAGCGACTATCTCGTTGTCCGGACGCGGCACGTGTGCTCTCCAGCTGTCCTCTCTAGAGCCTAGCTGGGCGGGAAAATGGGCGCGCTCTATACTTTTCCTCTCCGCTCCGCTCTTCTTGGGAGCTGTACAGTGCAGCGGTAGCGGCGTTTTTCTGCTAGAGTCCTTCGTTCCGCGGCGCGAAAACGATTTCCGCAGCGACGCGGGTAGAACGAAGACCTGAAGAGAGCGCGAGGTTGCTGAGCGAGCGCAACAGTCGAGGGACGTGTATAGCGGTGGTCACGTTGGCGGAGAAAATCTTGAAGGAGCTCGGAGGCTAAACGGAGCGGAATATGGAGGAAGGTAGAGCGAGCGGGGCTCGCCGAATAAAGATATCGAACTATGAGAAATAGGGGCGGATTACGACGCGAAACCTAATCTATATTAATGCGGCGACTTACTGGCCCTAGCAGTCGGGAAATATATTTTCCCGCCCAATTCTAGGACTATGCAGCATGGCACGCTCTTTCTCGAGAGGTATATACTCTTTGTGGATGAAAATAGGTTGCGGCATGCACCAAGGCGGAGACGACGATGACTTATAGGACCAAATAGGAAAAAGAAAAGGGCCATCCACTCTAACGGGCAGTATAACCCTTTTAGCCCCAGATACAGAAGCTATAAGACGAAGCCGAACGGAAGAAAAACCAATCGCAAAATCAATAGCCCGAACCGGCCTTCGCTTCTATACTCGCGCTTGGCTTTTCATTACGGTAAATCGAACCGCAGTCGATAGTAAATAGAAAATAGCCATTGAAAGTGTACATATAGATTTACTCGTACCCGAACCATATAAATCTAATAAAAATATGTTTCAATCTCTAACAGCAGCTCCAAGTTTTAACCAAATATCAGGTAATCACACAAAATTACGCAATCATTTCCTTCCAGAGACGTTATGGAGTCCGAGAGTTCACGGTAATATAAAATAAACGCAAATATCGCGCATAATTTAGTTTCCAAAACTTTACCCATAAAATACCCAAGCAATTAAAGAAATTTCCATAAAGAAATCATTACCGGCTTTGAGTTACCTCTAAAATCAATATTGAAAACATCAACAGGTTCAAGCCGCTCAAATATTAGCGTAAACACCGAGTAAATATATACCTAACTTTGACTTGAAATACCGAATCTTTGATGATATTTTAACTTAACAAAACAAACACGTATGAATTTTGATGTTGTCAAAACAATACAACAACAAATCATACCTACACTGGCAAATACACCTTAGTATTAATGTATTAGAGGAAAACTAACTCCAGATCTAACCACTGCATTCTCGATGCACTACAACTTCCTAGTTTCAATAAACAGCGCTATATTTAATTTCAGAGTCGAATTTAAGATAAGAGAGAGATGGTAAAATACGTATACAATCCCCTTCGCCTTCACCACTCCATTCTGAGGATCAAGAGAAGCCGAAACTAGATTGGGAGATTTAGAGAGAGGGAGAGAGTATAACGAGAGATCTTTAGCCCATCATCAAAAGAGAAAGGGGTAAGAAGGGAACGTTCATATTCGCTTTTATTCCCGGGTCGTCCCAAAAGCAAAGACAAACACTGAATTAATAAAGAAGCTAATCTCCGCTGAGAATACGAAATAAATATTAACCAGTTCCGGAGGATATTTTCCTAATTGATAACCGGGACATCGGAGTTCCTCCCATAACTCGTAAGAGCTTGGGCAAAAATTCGTAACACAGAACGAGAGAGCTATAATACACTCCCATTTTTCAATTCCATATTCCAACTATACCAGAAAATTAATAATTTTACAGTTAAAACATTCTCACAAGGTTTATTTGTTAAATCATAAGTTTATAAGATATGTTCCTACCATAAGTATGACACTACCTGTATACTTCGTAATGCTACTGAGAGACTTAAGCTCGAGCTAGTTCTAGCAGAACGATGGAAGCGAGAGTTGAAGTACTACACTCGGATGGTTAATTAGTTTTGCAGGACTTCCATCTAGGTCCTATTTAATCTGCGTTACTAAGCCTTTGACAGCGCCAAAACCAGGCATGCGTCGCTTTACCTCGAATCTATGACCTACCTCACTCACTTCACGACAAGCTCCTGTTTCTAAGTTACCAGTGACAAACAACTTATGGTTTAATTGAATTGCTAGCAAACAAAATTGCCCTGGCTATTGTACATTACTTAAATCCCCGACCTTTTGAGGTTTTCCATGACCCTTGCTTGGAAACCCTGCATGGTATTTACAGAAAATATACAATTTATATGACTCGGGGCCGCGATGGGGCTTTACTGGGTTGTTTTTACGCTTTTCGGGGAAAGGTCTCTCTATAGAGGCAGAGCGTGATGTCAAAAACATTTTTTCATTCGACCGCAAAGTGCATCGAAACGGAGAAAATTCCCACACATTTGGGCGCGGAAGAAAAATCCCGGATTCTTTTTTTTTAAAACATATTTCCTAAAAGGTTCTCAAGAAGGAAAGTCGGTAAACAATATCAGTATTTGAGACTCTAAAATGGCGGAAAAAGACTCGGAAAGACATGCAGTAGTTGGGTTCCCATATAATTTGAATAACAAGAGCCTAGGCCTTGTCTAAAAATAAACGAACGCAACTCTCATTCATTCTAGTCGAGGGGGTGGGTAGACGCTCTGGATCTCTGTGTACACCTGAGTTCAAAAGAGTTCAGCTTTGACAGTGCATTGAGTTCAAAGTCTTCGAAACTCTTGAGTTCAGCTTTGACAGTCAGTACATTGAGTTCAAGACATATTGTACACCTGAGTTCTCAAGTGTCTACCCCCTCGATTCTGGTATCGACATGCACTTAACGAATAATATTTATTTCTCGACAGCCCAAAAACAGTCAAGCTGTATGACTCACATTCTGCAATTAAAAAAAGTAGGGGAAAGGTGTTTCTACCTTCATTTGCATAGGAATACAAATTAAAGCATGCCCTGCTCTTTCCTAATTAGCTTCGCGTGGGCGGGGTGGGAGCTAGCGAGTGACTAAAATAAAGGCTTAACACGAAATAAGACAATCCCGCGATCTAATTTAGTCCTGCTTCAACTGGCTGCCCATTAGATACTAATCAAGCTAATGCCCCCCAAAACTAATTTAACCGTACTCGCGAATAAGCTAAACTCGAGAAATCGAAATAGGCCTAAAAGTGGTAATAAAAGGTTTTAAGGAAATTTATCTACCTCAACTGGCGTATATATTATTGACCTTTCTGTGATTGGTATCAAAAAGGTGAAAAAATTCGGTTTATTTAAACTAATTAGTACGAATTTGTGTGAATTTTAAGTTATACAAATTGAAGAAAATAATAAAATAAAAAATATTACGTCTACAGAACACCATAAAAAATAGGCCAAACAACCTGGGGAGTGAACTAGTTTTTCAAGAATTTGGAAAGAGAGAAAACTTTCCTATAAATCCTTGAATCTCAAGGAATCATTCGTCACTTCAGGAGTAGGTGGTGGTGATTTATAGTGAAGTTTACAAGCCCTTATCAAAACTACCTTATCCGTTTCCATAAAACTCAGTTCAGGTATAGAGCATGAAAGATCTAAAGCTCGGAACAACTATAAGTTTTTCTTTTTTTCTCCTCCTATTAAGCTATTGTTGTCATAGCAACGGCACATTTCTGTCATAAAAACCCGGGGTTAATATGGGTCGAACGTGACTCTTTCCCTTCCTAGCTAAACATTCAATTCAGATCCATATCCTATTTCTTTCTTTCTTTAGAAAGACTTGAGCCTTTCCAAGTTGGACGACGAAGAACTTAAAAATACTTAAAATATAGGATCTATATCCTATATATCTTTTTGTTTTTATCTAATTTTTTTCCTCCTATTTTCAAGTGGATATAAAAAATAACACTGAAGTTTAAGCCAAGAAAACTGCCCCAGGGAATCTTAAAACTCTAGTTTCCCTTCAAGCAATGAAGTAAGAAAAAAATGGAAAAATTTCTCCTTTTTGACTTTCCATATTTTAAATTTATAATAAGGGGGAAATGTTTTGCCGAAATTTTGAGGGCCTAACCTCGAAAGTAAAAACAAAAATATACTTTCTCATATCTGAAGTAACACACAGAAGCAGGATTTCAAAAAGAGGGGATTTTTATACTGTTTAACCGAATTATCTTTTCATGATATTTAAGTGTATTAATAATGAAATATTCAAGAGCTTTCCCCAAATATTTTTATCCTAAGGTCATTCTCTACAGTTACAATTTGTATAAGGTGAAAACGTCGAAGTTCACTCGTTTAAAAATTCACGCAGTAATTTATAAGGCAGGGTTCAGAACTTGCAATAGTAAAACATTTATAGTTTAGTTATAAATACCGAGTATATTTATAACCTCCCGAAAGTCGAAAAGGGGCTTACACATTAAATATTTTACAAATTTACTAAGAAATCCATTCTTGTTCCTTTAATCCCCTAAAAATTTATTCAAAACAAAAAAAAAAACTAGCAGACTTATTTTATGTTTGTTTAGTTTAAAATACAGCGAAGAACCATAGGGTATTGAGTTTTGAAATGCCATACGAAATGCGTTACATCCGCGCTTTGACGCGGTAACAATTACTGATGAAAAATGGATGGAAAAGCGCGTGGTGAAATAATCAACAGTCAAAGCGGGGAGGAAATACGCCGCGAGCTTTTAGATAAAATGCCCTATTGGTGGTGGAATGATCCTTTGGAATCTCAATTTAAGAGATAAAAGACCGGTTCCGCTATCTCGGAATAGCAACCAAAGTTTTTTTTACTTCCTATATAACAGGAAAAAGAAGGGGGATGTAAAGAAGAGAAGGAAAAAAAAAAAAATGCATTCCCTTATCCGCTGGGTGCAGTCAGTTTTAGTTTTAGGGATACGTTTTTTTCTTTTTCGTATTTTTTTTCCATCCCAAAGTGGAGAGAAAGAGTCTTTCTTTTAATATTTGTCCGCGAGGATGCGAAACCATTGTTTGTCTTGGAAGTTCAGTCAGTCGTTGGATTGGATGGGAGAATGAGATAGAGTTTAAAAGCGGTAGAAGCGGAAGTATTTTAAACCGAAACTTAGCAATTTACTTCCTCAGGGTTCATACAAATTTTGGAAAACAAAATTCCCTGAGATTTACAGACTTTTCTCCATATACTTCCCAGAGTTTTCCAGGCTTTTCCCCAAATACTCCCCAGTTTTTAAAGGCTTTTCCCCATATACTCCCCTGAGTAGGAATCCTATAGAGAATATCCGGAGAATGGAAGACAGGAGGATAATATTACTTCAGTTTAATCAACTATAGTTTCGGCATAGCAAAACTCTATAGGTGCTCGCTGGAGCGACGGATTTTTACTGTTGATTCTCCGATTTATCTTTATTGCATTCTTTAAAACTGTTTCTACTCTATAGTTCTTAGCTTTAGCCCTGGATCGCAGCGCAGCGGCAAACAACATTCAACTTGTACTCCTCCATTGCTTTATAGCTAAAGTTCGGTATAAAAAGCGAAGAAACAAGAAACCTAGGCCATGCTCAAAACGACGCTTTTATTGCCATTTCGAGCCCTTTCTTAACAACTGGAACGTACGTAACATGACCTGGACATCGCGAAAGTCAAAGTTTAAATAGAGTTTTTAACGTTTTCACTGGGGATTCGCGACATGGTGCGTCATAGTCTTTCGTATAGCGATAAACCGGTCGGAATTATATTGCCACTTACACATTTTTAAAGTATAATAATAGGGGAAGATGTAGTTTCGGGATTTACGACAAAACTTTTATATCCTATCCTATCCTATAAGATGTTTTATTTTTGATCCCAAAAAGGCGTTAACGCGATATAAAAAGATACTTTCCAGCATAAAATCGCCCCTTTTATAGAACTTTATCACCGAAATTCAATATTAAATTCTTTCGACACTAGTTTTACATCCTCAAAACTAGAGGAACAACTGAAGGCCTCTACCATTTTAGGACGGACATGGTTCAACCACTTTTCCCTCCACTAGTTCTAATTTCATGGACATACACTCATCCAAGTCCAATCATCCAAATACAAAAGACGCGTGTAAGACTTCAACACGCGAAAGCTTCCAAGGCTTAGGATTAGGTAATGATTTTCAATGGCTTACACTATCCGCGGTAAAGTGGCTTTCAAGTATGGACAGCGCAGTACAGCAGCAGCGCTACGTCTCTAATTACTTACTGGAAACCGAATTAAACTAGCATCTTCATTCCGCTAGAGTAACTAGGCATGTTAATAGAGGGGGCGCCAACGTAAGAGGGAAAGACGAGACTTCATAAGGCAATTAGCCCGTCGTCTTTCACTATATCGAATTTTAATTAGTCATATTAAGAATTGATTCATTTCTCCAAGAATATATATATGTATTATCGCGTTCTGAACTTTGCGCACTTCATTTGAAAGAAAAATTAAACCGATTGATTATTCCTGGAAAATTTTAATAACATTCACGGTCAAGTTTTTCAACTATAATTAAACGTCGCTAGAGCGAAAGATGACTTATCAGCGGGTCTAAACTCGCTCATTAATTTAATTTCACAAATTACTCGGGGAATAATTGAGTAACTTTGGATGACGTATTTCAACTCGATGTTGGAAATGAAGGGGTAATATTAGGTTGTGGGGGTTGAATTAGGCACTTACCAAGGGTTAGCTAGCAACGCCGAAAATGCATTAGTAGTAGGGCAAACCGTTGAATATTCCGAGGTCCTAGAGTTTCTAATATATTGTCTCTACTGGTTTCATCTTATAGGGTTGAAAAGAAAACGTAGAGAAACACGTGACTAAAGGAGGTTGAAATGCGGAAGGTAAATTTAAGTATTCCTGTCATCCTCTCTTTAAGAAGTTCCACCGGCAAAGGGATTATAAACTTCTTTTAAAAAAATAGAAGATACTTTCTCTTCAAGAACAATTTGAGCTTGGCTATACCCGATACTTTTTTATAGAAATAATCCTTTACTAATGGTTACTTTTGGCCTACTTTTAAACCCGTTACCAAACGCGTTCTCTTTTTTTCCAAAAAGCGGCTTAAATTCCTTGGTCCTTATCCGAAATTCTCTAAGCAATTTAATTTAGTTGGAAATAAGCAAAAGGATCAATTTCCTCTTGGAAAAGTTATAATTATATTCTCGCGCCTCCAAAGATCTAGGAAAAGGGGATAAAACGTCATTTCTCATTTCCGGTTGAATGCCTTTTATCTCGTCACTTCCGGCGTCCGGAGGCCTTAACCAATCAAAGCGGCGATCGATACGCCATGCAAGAGACGGGACGGGGTGGGAGAGAAGGAGCGGGGTTTTCATTTTAGCAACCGACAAAATTTTTACCATCCCAAGAGAGAATTGAATACATCTTTTAAACATTTTTTTGGAGAAAGAAAAAATATATTAGGCCTATATGGATGGATGTTATGAAAAGAGAAATTGTAATAGATTCCGCGGAAGTCAAAGTGTGTTAAGTTGAAAGTATATCTTAGGGGTGACACGTGACTGGAATTTTAAAAATAAAAATATAATGTTAAAATTTCAAGGAATTCCGTTATAAAAAATGTTTCTTAAAAGATGCCGAAAGAAAGAAATTTATACTTTACAATGGAAACGTTATCAAGTAGGCTACAGATAACTTTGAACTGTGCGCTT
>JAEQBA010004838.1:0-16436 GCA_019434445.1 Phalangium opilio
GTGTATGAGTTTATGACGTGCCAAGTCAAGTTTGCCTTTGAACGCCTTCTGACACACTTCACATATAATGGGCGTTCGGACGTGTGTGTGAGTTTATGAAGTCAAATTTAGTTTCGATTTGAAGGCCTTCTGACACACTTGACATTTAAATGGGCGTTCGGACGAGTGTGTGAGTTTATGAGCTGACAAACTCTCTTTCCATTTGAAGGTCATCTGACACACTAGACATTTAAATGGACGTTTGGACGAGTGTATGAGTTTATGTCATGTCAAGACACTTTTGCCTTTGAAGTTCTTCTGACACAGTTCACATTGAAACGGGCGATCAGATGAGTGACTAACCTTATGCCTTGTTAAATGTGAATTATGATTAAACGATATCACAGACGTCACATTTGAAAGGCTTCTTAGCATTGTGGATTGTCTGTCATTCATCAAGGTGATACTCCTTTGGTTCCTTTTCTAATACACAGAAAAAAAATGTGTTAGGAAATTGAACACAATCTCTGAACATCTTCATGCAACAATCTCCTATACATGTTCAAAAATGAGAACATGTTCAAATAGAAATCTGTTCTTTTTTCTAATGTATTCAAGCCATTGTGTTTGATTTTGAACGTGTTTTTATTTAAGTGTTCTGCCTCTGAACATGTTAATTATGCAGAAAATGTGTTTAGGAGCTGAACACAATCCCTGAACACCTTCATGCGACTCTCTCTACTATACATGTTCAAAAATGAGCACATGTTCAAGTGAAAATATGTTCACTTTCTAATGTGTTCAAGACGATTTTTGTTTCGGTTTTGAACGTCTTTTATGTGTTAAGCATACACTCTAAGAAAATGGGGTGCGCTTTAACACCTTTAAAAGTAGTTTGGGTCCAAATTTGACATCATTACAGGTGTTCATTTACACCCCTGAAAGGGTTTAATAACACTTATTGAGCAATTGGTGCTATAAAATGGTGCAACAGAGGTGCAGTTTAACACCTTTTTAACTCTTATATCGAACTAAAACTTAATTTTTACTCTCACATGAGTGTTGTGCAATTCCTTAAAGGGTGCGGCATAGCACCTTTCAGAGTGTCGCATAACACCTTTCAGAGTGTCTCATAACACCTTTCAGAGTGTCTCATAACACCTTTCAGAGTGTCTCATAACACCTTTCAGAGTGTCTCATAACACCTTTCAGAGTGTCTCATAACACCTTTCCGAGTGTCTCATAACACCTTTCAGAGTGTCTCATAACACCTTTCAGAGTGTCGCATATCACCTTTCAGAGTGTCTCATAACGCCTTAAAGAGTGGGTAATTTATTAGCAATCAGTGCTATATTCACAGCAAGGTTCCACTTTGAATTAAATTAAGAGGAAAGTTCTTACATGCAGAACTATAACCCTTTAAGCAATGCTTGAAGGGCCGGATTAAGAGGGGGGCGAGGGGGCACTGGCCCCCGGGCGCAAGTCTTGTTGGGGGCGCATAGAGTTAAACTATTCCTTAGGGACATTTGCTGTTCTGTTTTTCCCGACTTAAGGGGGCGGCCCCCGGTGCAAAATTGCTTAATCCGGCCCTGAATGCTAGTTCTCGCATGCAGTGTGAAACTGCATAAAATTGGCCACTTGTTCGACTTTAAATCGAGCATAAAACTGCATGAAAAGTTGGTAATTTTTACCGACTTAATAGCCTCTGAAAAAGGCAGAAAGTTTTTAATTAGTATAAATTCATCGGGTATTAAGTTGGTTTAGGAGGCCATAATATCCAAGCAGTAGACATAGACGTACTCCTTAAATTCAACAATCTCTTTTCACTAGAATTTTTCGTGCACCAGAAACTCGTTTGACCTAATCTACTCTACAATATTTAAAAAAATTTCATTTTCTACTCTAATTATGCTTCTCAAAATAAAGATAAGACATGTCACAAAAGTTGGCGTCTATACTTTTAAGAGTATCGCTTAACACTTTCAAGAGTGCAGAAGCGTTGCTAGGGTTTGAAATTGGGGGGGGGGGGGGGGTTAAGTTTATTATTCGTATATTAAAGATTTACAAACTTTTATTGATAAAGAGTACGGAACCGATCAGTTACTGACTATGAGACAATTGTGGATGAAAGAATTTCACTCGTCTTTTATAAGTTCAGTCACCGTTTTCTTTTAGTCCCCACTGTTTGATATTGAAATTCATCTCTACAAAGATGAAACTTAACGAACTTTCCATAATAATTTTTAAACACAATACTGCTACAGAATTTAGAGGGCTACGAGCAAATTTTTTGGTATAGTTTACGGGTTATTTTGAGGGGCTAACTTTGAAATTTTAGGGGCGCTATAGCACCCTAAAAAGGCCTAGCGACGCCACTACAAGAGTGTCGCATAACGCTTTTAAGAGTGTCACCTAACACGTTTAGCAGTGTTTAATGAATGTAATACCGCTTGATTACCAATATCCTTGTTACCTTTATTTTAAGGATAAAAAATATATTCTTTCATGAATATCATCTTTAAAAAAATGTTTAAAAATTAAGTTTTCCAATAATTTTTTACTGTTTGGATTGACTTTAATATTAAAACATTAATGAAAATGAAAGACATTTAAAAAACCCGCAGTACTATAATTTTCCATTTTTAATTTCAAAACGGTTTTTAAAAGTTTTATTTTACACCGAATTTACACCTTAAATTGGCCCCACAAAAACTAAAGGTAATAAAACTCTCTTTGGGTGTTTTTACGGTGTAAGAAAAGTGTTTTCTTAAATTACACTTCCCTTTCTTAGAGTGTACGAACATGTTAAGTACAGTCGCCGCAATTATAAACTTTCTCTCTCGCGACTCTTGTTTCAACAATAAGCCGCAAATTATTGATCTGATACAATTGATAAAAAAAACTTGTCGTATATTGTTGTTTTAATAAAGATTTGCGGCTTAATGTTGAAACAAGACGTCGCGAGAAAGAAAGTTTTTAATTGCGGCGACTGTACCGCTTTGGTCCCATTGAACCGAATTCCCATTCGACAGAAGGGGGTTTTTTTTTGGGTCCCATTCGATCGAACGTAGCCAAAGGTGCGATTTTATTATAGTCCCATTGGACCAAAATTCTATTGAACTGGAAGAAGACATACTGTGTGGTTTTGCATTAAATATATTTTTAATTTCAAAACTTATTATTGTTAAAATAAATGTGAGTTGAAAATGTATTACTGCACTCCTCACCTCACCTACCCTAGCCTAACCTAACCTAACCTAACCTAACCTAACCAAACGTAACCTAACCTAACCTAACCTAACCCAACCCAACCCTTGTTTGGAGGTAAAAAGATTATTTATATGAGTATTAAAACAATTTATTAGCAATAATAGAAATATTTTGGAAAAGATGTCAGATAATTAATTGGAGAATATTTTGGAAAAGGTGGCAGCTAATTAATAGGAGAATATTTTGGAAAAGGTGGCAGCTAATTAATAGGAGAATATTTTGGAAAAGGTGGCAGCTAATTAATAGGAAAATCTTTTGGAAAAGGTGGCAGCTAATTAATAGGAGAATATTTTAGAAAAGGTGGTAGCTAATTAAAAGGAGAATATTTTGGAAAATGTGGCAGCTAATTAGTAGGAGAATGTTTTGGAAAAGGTTGCAGCTAATTAATAGGAGAATGTTTTGGAAAAGGTGGTAGCTAATTAATAGGAGAATATTTTGAAAAAGGTGGGAGCTATTTAATAGGAAAATCTTTTGGAAAAGGTGGCAGCTAATTAATAAGAGAATGTTTTGGAAAAGGTGGTAGCTATTTAATGGGAGAATATTTTGCAAAAGGTGGTAGCTAATTAAAAGGAGCATATTTTGGAAAAGGTGTCAACGTTTTATTGGAACCAAACCTAACCTAACCTAAGCTAACCTAAGCTAACCTAAGCTAACCTAAGCTAACCTAACCTAACCTAACCTAACCTAACCTAACCTAACCTAACCTAACCTAACCTAACCTAACCTAACCTAACCTAACCTAACCTAACCTAACCTAACCTAACCTAACCTAACCTAACCTAACCTAACCTAACCTAACCTAACCTAACCTAACCTAACCTAACCTAAGCTAAGCTAAGCTAACCTACGCTAACCTAACCTAACCTAACCTAACCCACCCGAAACCAAAATATTAAAATTTTAATTTAAAATTTAAAGACATTGATGGAACTACCATTAAGACTGCACTTCATTTTAAGCACAATTTGTTTATTAATTCTATATATCTCTTGCCTTGAAAGGAATGAAAGTGAGCGTTTTAATTAGCATCACGAAACATTTACTTTTAATATTATTAACATACCTTTCGGAGATTCGAACCAACAACCTATCGCTTCGCAGTCCAACTTCGTATCCACTACACCACCGAATCGCTGACGGCTACAGTGTTTCAAGTTATATTCATGTATTTTTTAGGGGCATATTCGGACGATTGGGATTTCGGTCCATAGGGAATATAGCCATTGGGCGGGAAATCTAAAATCATTGCGGGATATTCGGTCGAATGGGATTTCGGTCCATTGGGAATTCGGTTGAAAGGAACGATACCACTGTACCTCTCTCATTCTACAGTCCAAGAGAGATATGTACGAGAATTTCTTACTGGTAATTAATAATTAATAGGTATTACTGTACTGAGGTTTAAGTTATTTTGCTAGTAAAAGGACTATTAAGTATTGAAATATATTTTTGTCACGTAATAGTTACTTAAAACTTACCCACAAAAAGGATTACACCTTTAATATTCTGAAGGGCCAAGGCTTAAAAATCCTGCCCAAAACTTATGTGCTGTTACTTTCGGGATCGGTTTTCTTATTAGCACTTTAGCAGCAGTAAAGGTTGCAGACGAATTTAAGAGAATATTAAAATTTCCCAAACATAAGTAAATGGTCTCTCCTACCTGATGCAATTGCAAAAATGCTTTGTCAGAGAGTTCGTCTCATCGTCTGCGCTTTGCCAAGAAACGTTTTCAAGGCGTAGTTTAATTAAATTCACATTTCAAATATTTATTATTTAAAAATATGCTTACCAGTCTGGGGATTATTTTAGAGGGGTCTAAGTTTGAAATTTGGGGAAGGGGGAAATAGGGGTCTATACGCACAAAGCTACGTTACATAGAGATCTAGCTTAGAGTGTGCTGAGAACCAAAGTCGGAACAGAGTATGTATATCGAATAAGCTTCCTCGAAGTAGGCCTTCAACTACAAGGTTACAGAACATGAAAACAAATGATCGCGTTCGCTGTTCCTAAATTTTTAACGCGTTCATTGTGAAAGTGTTAAGATTTTGTGTTCAACTCTTACAATTTCACCAAATAGAAACAAAAATTAGAAGTTGAACGCCAAAATTAAGCGAAATGTTCAATAAATTACACTTTTTCATCACTTAAACATATCAAGAAACCAAAATCTGATTTTTGAACACTAAAATGTGTTCAAATCTTTAACACACTTTTTTCTGTGTAACTTCTTCCACGTTGTCAATGTTTTCCGCTGAGGGATGAACCGAATCTGCTTCTTTAGAAGTACTAGTCTCGTCGTCATCGTTCTTAATGATGATTGGCCATTTCACTAAAACGTTTGAAGGTGTTTCCAAATTTCCCACCTCATCCGAGTCCGGCTTCTCAGTTTTTATGAATTTAATTGGGCGAAACATTCCAATAAATGATCGTAACTACTTTGTGTTCTTATATTTTTATGAAACTGGTATCCAAGAAATTAGTCTCTACTGAGTTACAGCTTACAACGTCCAGGTTTCAATAGGCTTGAAGAACGGCCATAATGATATATATTTCATCGTTGGTCTTGAGACTGAAATCATCCACGTAAGAAAGAAGTAGCTTGCTTTTTTAAACACCATAGGACTTTCTGCCTGTCTTAATGAAAAAAGATTTTACTTACTGAACTTGTCAAATCACACTAACTTTGATTTCATTCACGTTCATTCAATGATCTAAAATGTTTTTACAATATATTTACGTACAAATTCAGAGAAATTTGATTTCCAAGCTAACAGCAATGCTAGAGACACTCCATTCTCCAAGACAACCGTATATAAGACTGGTAAGCCACGAGCCCACGAGATGGTTATCTTGAACACTGGCCTTCACGCAGCACGAGCAGTGTCATCAACCTCTCTTTCTCAAAAGCGCTGGTCTTTCGTGGTTTTAAAGAACAAGATGGTCTACGACTCTAGCCCATAATTACACCACATCGTTTACGTACTCTCGCTAGTCCAACTGCAATAAACTTTATCCTAGCGAAGTATTTTCTAATATATGGCTACGTGGCAACGTGAATCACATGTCGCCAACTCCTCTCTTCAGTTATTAATACTTCTACTACTATTTCTATTCGGGTAAAACTATTAGTTCCATCGATACCAGGTAGCTAAGAAGAAACCAATAGACCTAAGGGCAAAATCGCCATAAGCGCGCGTCTTTATAAAGAAATCACCGTCCCTCGCACCGACTGCTTCTATCTCCTAGAATTGCCAGTGTGTAGCGTGAATCCTCCCCCGTTTTCACAGTGGCGTCGCTAGGCCTTTTGTGAGGGCTAACCCCCCCCCCTCCAAATTTCTAACAACCCCCTCAAAATAATCCGTAAAGCGTACCAAAATATTTCTCGTAGCCCCCCAAAATTTTACAGCAATATATAATAAATTATTCATAGATTCGTTTAGTTTCATCTTTGTAGAGATGAATTTCAATATCAAGTTAATTTTGAAGAAAAAAAGAATAACGAAAAGCAAATACATAGAGAAGACCATTCAACAGGTGGAGACATGTAAAAATTTTCACGTTCTTTCGAAGGGAGTGCCAGTAGTGGCGATTAAAAGCAACCCAAAACTTCATATGGTGGCGGTGAAGAAAAATAACATTTATAAATTTATAAAAATCTGACATAAAATTTTGAATTACACACAAAACGCGTAATTTCGCTGCTGGCCCATTGGGCCGAATCCCATTAGACCGAATGTCCCATTGAACCGTATGTCCCATTGAACCGTATCCCATTAGACCGAATGTCCCATTGAACCGTATCCCATTAGACCGAATGTCCCATTGAACCAAATCCCGTTGGACCGAATATAGCCAAAATGTGCGGGTTTATTATCTTAAAATTTTCATTGCTATTAAAAGATATATTTTTAACGCCGTATTTTAAAACCGAATTAAAAAAAACTCTTAAGCTTGCGTCTATCAATACACTTTCCTATATAAATAATGATACTGTGATGGTCAAATCCCAAGTTTAAAAGGATGCCTCTATTGTAACCGAGCCGAATCAAAGCCAACCTGAAATGACCCGTTAAACAATCAATATTTTGGAAAAGGCATATATTTATTATTCAAGGAACTTAATAAATGCAGCGTTAATTGCTCCAGAATCTTTATAAAAATAATTAGTTGGAAAAGGCCAACTTTTATTATGCAAGGACCTCAATGAAAATAAAAATATTATGGAAAATCGGTTATCCTACCACTTCCAATCATAACCTAACCTAACCTAACCAAACCTAAGCTAACCTAACCAAACCTAAGCTAACCTAACCTAACCTAACCAAACCCAACCAAACCTAACCTTACCCTACCTAACCCAACCTAACAAAACATAACCTAACCAAACCTAACCTTACCCTACCTAACCCAACCTAACATAACCTAACCAAACCTAACCCAACCCAACCCTACCAAACCTAACCTAATCAAACCTAACCCAACCCAAAATAACCTAACCTGATTTGACCTAACCTTAACCCTCTAAAATATTAACGTAATTTTAATAAAATTTACGCAAAATATTTCAAATACTCAAAGGCCTTTATTGCAATAGTATTTTTTCATTACTTTATAGTTTCCCACACTAACGTAACTGCAATTAAGTTCAAATGAAATTAATAATCAATTGCATGAAACTATTATTACGTAGTTCACTTTTTCTTTCGGGGATTCGATCCAAGGACTATCGCACGGTAGTCCGATACTCTTCCACTGCGCCACGGTGAGACGAAAGTTCCTATCGCTGAATTAACTTATATAGCCTTATAAGTAATAATAATATTCCTAATAAAAAAAATCCCAATAGACAGAAACCGCACAAACGGCGGGATTTAAAATCATATTTCAGTTAAAATCGGTCGATTGGGAATTCGGTCGAATGGGATCCGATCCAATGTGAGGACACCGTAATTTCGATACTAAATTAGGCATTTTGACATCGGAAGTATATTTTTATTTAAAAAATTACCCACTCTGAAACTTTGAACTTTTTTGTTAATCAGTCTCTCTTCTTGCCCTTGATAATTTTGAGTGAGTTGATTGGATAAAGAATCAGCTATCTGACACAACACCAACAATTAGATTGTTTACCGTTAATTCACTTTCATTCTAAGACCTACATTGTTTCTGCAGTATATCTTGTCACGCTCCCTTTCTAAGCGTTCCTTTTTTTAACAGGGGTCGGTATCCCCTCCCCCTTTTTTATTGACACCTATACGGGATTTACGAGAGGTTTTCTCTGGGCGCTGCCATAACCTGTCGGCGGCCTTTAGTTAGTGGCTGACATTGCCTGTCGTCGAACGCACTCTCTAGCCTTGGCAGAACCACGGAGCTGTATTGTAGAAGGAGTAGAGACTCGTAGCTTCCCCTCTACTAAAAAAAGCTAGACCTTATTTGTCCATAAAAAGGGGGTATGAATTTTGACCCTCCCTTCAAACCTAGGCAAGCCAATGTAAACAATAAAGATGGCCGCGAGCTACGAACGTTCAGGAGGGTTAAGCCTCGGTCTTTTGTGTATCGACTTCCGAGTGACGGGAGTTTCTCAACGGTTTGCAAATCTTATTTAAATTTTTATTTTTACTATTATTTCTATTTATATTAATTACAATATAGAAAATATTCAAAGAATTAAGCCGGGAAAGAAGAAAACGGACGCCTTCTTTAAAACACGTGACGTCAGAGATTGTTTACATTGGCTCGGTATGCGCGAAAATTGTGCGTGGAGCACTAGTACGCTTATGTCTAGGCCCTAGAGGCCTAGTCTCTACTCCTTCTACAATACACATCCGTGGCAGAACAACTCTCCGAAAAGGGGGCGGTAACCTCTTAAGTCCCGTATAAACTCTTTGCCTCTGGAGTGGAAAATAACCTGGGCCCCACAGGAGACTAAAATATAACCCAACTGTACCGAAATCTGGTAAACAACCTCACTTCTATTTTTGATTTTAAGAAAGATAATCAGAATATAAATCGTGTTTTTATTAGTTACTAATCTCTAATTCTTAAAAACCCGCGTAACAATCTTAATTCTATAACGAAAACGTATGGGTGTAAAAATGAAAGAGAGTATAGCATTATCTTCCTCTAAATGTTTCTCCTCCAAACAGGAACAGAATAGAGTCATGCCTTATTTTGATTGTATTCATGGTTCGAGTCGGGTTGCGGGAAGAGACAGAAGTCGCAATAGAATATGATTTAAGTCTTCCGACAAATCCGCCATCAGAAGACGCTTTTTAACGCGAAATCCATAAGTACGACACAACCTATTCTTCGTAATGCTAGAGACTTATAGCTCGAGCTACTTCCAGAACCACGCGAGAAATGACTACACTCGGTTTTGCAGAAATTGCAGTCGATGTTCCTATTTAATCATGACTAAGCCTTTGACAGCGCCTCACCAGGCGTCGCTTTACGAGAATCTACGACGTTAAACCTACGTCTCACTAACCAGTGACAAGCTGACGGAATAAATCTTATGAACTTATCAGCTACAATTATTGAAAGCAAACCAAAAATGGTATTGTTAGTCACATTTTTCCAAATACTTGTGTTTTATCAATACCATTTACGTCATGACGACACTCCGCTTCACCGCTCTACGTCTATACCTTGCCCTTATATTGTAGCAGTCGACGTGGTCATGAGGCTGAACTTATGTTTATTTTACGGTACTAAAAGCGCCCCAAGCGGGAAAACATGGCGAACTAAATTAGTTAAAAAAATATTCTCGCTTCGCTACACGCATGGGCCTAGTTCATTTCGGAGGCTCCGGTCCAGAATAGAAGGTCGAAGTTGGACATTCTTCAGTTTAGTCTTTTTCCGACTTGATTGACAAATATTGAGACTTCGAATTAAAAGTTTGATTTTATCAAAATAAAATATACCCTATTACTCATGGATATAGCCAGAAGTATATAATACTTCTTTTCAAGGAAAGTGTAGCCTACCACAAAGCGGGGTAAGTGTAACGTTATTCTTCCCAACATCGGAACTTTTGGAGCAAGGTTACAAAACCGAATCACATACGCGATAAATAGTTCCCTCGTCATTGCTCTAATAGCCTTTAACTATTTGCCAAGGCGCATGCATGCGCTTGTGGATTTTTGTTCCACGTCAAGACAATCAAGGTTTGTGGGTTGATTGCTGAGGATTTAGTACCAAACAGTTATAGAAATCACCCTAGCACGGTGCGATGCCCATCTTAAGTTTGATGAGCAGTAAAGCAAACAAAAAGGGTGAGCCTGGGAAGAATCATGTTATATAACTAAAGTATTAAGAGGATACAGAGTGTCATCCTTCTTCTATTATCCCCTTCTAGTATATCCTATTATAAGTGAAAGATTTATATGAAGCGGTTCAGTAGTTCCAGAGAATATATATTCCGTACATACAAACACGTTGTACCTCTTTTTTAATATTGGTATAAGCAAAATAAATTTAGGGTCGTGCAAAGGTGTTCAAGTACTTACACTTTTGGTAATAGTTAGATTTGAACAAGGAAGGGTTCTCCATTGTGACTTAGCGATGAACGACACTTCCAATGGAAGTAACAACCACAAGAACGCGCATGGTACCCAGACCAAGATTGTGTTTTGGAAACATGGCGTGAAATCCGGGTTATCCGTGTGCCAAGTTAAATTTGCGTCCTGTTAAAGGAGAAGGTCATGTGACATAATATTATACCTTAAAATAACGGCTTTCATCTAAATATAAAAGGGAAAATATAAAAAAAATTATATCTTATTACAAAATAATAAAAAAACGCTGACTACTGCCTCGCCATCTTTAGAGACGTCTGCTAGCCAGAACGCCAACCCTTACCCCAATCCTGTGCTGTCAGTATACAGTCAGTGTTTTTAGGATAGATAAATCCTAATTAGTTTTAAACAGGGATAGATTTAATTTTATAAGTAGGAATGGAGAACAGAGTAATGTGGGCACGCATCAAAATCCACGGGACGGGGAGGGGTATGAAAGAAGAGGCGGGTCCTAGCGACAGAGGTAAAATGGAATTACGTATTTTTCGCCGTCCCCATCAGCAAGATCATGAAAACATAGTTTGAGTGAGCCAATAACATAATTTAAACTTTTCGTTACGTGTTGGAGGGAGGGGCTCTATACTGGGCTATGAGTCGGACTGAAGTATACTAACCCTTCTCCATTCCTACTTCTAAAATCACATCTATCCCTGACTGGAGATAAAGCTAGAAATGTGACTAGATATCCCTTCTTGGTATTATGTTATGTTGTCTAAACTTCTCATTCAAAATTAATCTAAACTTTCTATAAGTGTAAAGATTGTATATATTTTAAAGCTATAAAATGATGTATTTATTATTGAAAACACGTAACATACCCAAAATGTAGATTGACAAAATTCATCCAAAATTAATGTATTCATTTCAATATGAACTACACTAAAATTAATTAACTTGTGCTAGTCACTGCGAGGCTTTCAAACAACTAACTAGTCCTTTCATTAAAAAACCGATATAGCGGTGGTTTAAAACCTTACATGCAGACTGTGATACTTTATACAAAGAATTCACGTACATTATTGCTGAACACAATACAGCAGTGTGTGGGCTTTAAAATCCTACTTATACATTCGTAATTTTATTCTCTAAAAAGGGATTCACCGAGCTAAATTTTTCTTTATATAAATAGCGTATAAAATAATAACTATCTCAATTGGAACGGCCACATTGTCCTGATATTTTTACTTTTTATATTAACATTAATTAATTGCTAAAGAGACTTTGCTTTCGAATTGTTTCAAACCTTTAGGCTTTCGGCGTAAACAGTGACTGGGGTAGAGGAAGTATAATGCTCTGTACTGATACCGTGGTAAACGCGCGTGTTCTAGATGATTCGAAATTTTTGGTAAACAAACTGCGTTTATCACGTTTGGAAAATATAACATTTACGATGAAATGTTTGGGTTGGTTTGATACAACGTTCCAGTGAGATCAAATAACTGTACTAGTTCTGATAATATAAATCGCTGATATATTTTAAAATAAATGTAGAAAATAATTATGAAAGTTTTATCAAGAAGTGATATCTAGTTTATACTAGGGAGAAGATATAAGATGCCTAAGTATTCGCGCGCCATAGTCCCAGTCCCCCTTTCAAAATACAAGGGGGGGGCGTAAAAGGAGGCCGGGCTATTTCGCCTCTCCTCAGTCGTCAGTAATTTTAGTCATTCGCGTCGCGCTGACGTGAGTTTTCAAGAACCAATAAGATGCTGGTTGTAATTAAGAGGCGGGGATTAACTCCGGATCTACGTTTGGACTGGAGATAAAACAAGAAATGTGGCGAATTTATACCTTCTCCCTAATAAACTAGATATCACTTCTTGGTTTTATACAAATGAGGTAGAAGAAAAAGTTACTTAATTAGTTGATTATTATCATAAGTTCATAAGATATGTTCCATGAGTTTGTTACTGATTGCCGAGAGCTTGTCATGAAGTGACGTAGGTGAAACTTCATAGATTCTCGTAAAGCGACGCTTGGTGAGGCGGTGTCAAAAGTTTAGAACAAACTAAATAGGAAGATGGAAGTTCTGCAAAATTAGCACCGAGTGTAGTCAATTCTCACTTGTCGTTCTCGAACTAGCTCGAGAAGTATAGGTAGTGTTACTTATGGAACATATCTTATATAATAACTTATGATAATCAGTAATAACTAATAATAACTTATGTTATTACTGATCATTACACGAAAAATAATTAACCAAACTCACCAAATGAGTTCATTAGTTAAAACCAATTATCAAAGCACTTTTTTTTTCAAAAGTCAAGGGTAAAATAGGCTCTGGAGTCTGGTGTTAGATGTAGAAAACCAATTTAGGAAAAGAACTTTGTTGTTGTTACCCCTATTTCAAGCAGATGATACTGTGACCCCCCCCCCTTTTAAAACCGACCTATTTCACACAAAAAAAAACCGCGATGATTGGTTTAATTTGTGGAACAGATCCACAGTGATCATAGATCTGCCCATTTAATTACAGACAACTTTTGTACTTGTGACAATTAACACTTGATTTATCGTCCTAGATTTTACTTCTACATAGGCGGCCACCATAGGTTGGCAATTTTCCCTGTCTAATTCGAAATAAGTGTTACAGACGTAGTTTGATAAGCATTATCATATAGGCTTCGTCTAAGAGTAAACTAAGACCGATGAAGGGGCACTTCGAGTGCTTCCGATCTTGAACGGAAGTGAACCGGAACTAGCCTTAAGAGAAGGATATTTTTTGGGGTTGTGTTTCTCACTGCTGTTTTCCCTCTAGTTTCGTCTTTTGTGTGTCGAAAGGTCAAGCAGTATACGATATTGTTGATTACATTGCGCAAGTTGGTTAGTTTATATTTAACAGAAGTTACGTTTTATCAAAAATTTACTAAACAACCGCACTTTGCTAAAGAATGTTCTTTTAAATATATATAAAAATTAATAATAACAGCTATTTGTTTATATTCGGTTTATTTGGATTTTGGAGACATTTTGTTATAAGATACTGAAATGCGAGAAGAATGTTGCAATAGATTTTGCATGGTTTATTTATCTGAAGGACAAAGCGCACCTATGTAAAATTCTGAAAATAAAAGGAAGATTAGTCACAAACTGTAAAGGGATAAGAACTAGAAAGAGATTAGTCACAAACTGTAAAGGGACAAGAACTGAAAAGTGATTAGTCAGAAACTGTTAAGGGATAAGAACTAAAAAGAGATTCTTCACAAACTGTAAAGGGATAAGAACTAAAAAGATATTCGTCACAAACTGTAAAGGAACAAGAACTAAAAAGAGATTCTTCACAAACTGTAAAGGGATAAGAACTAAAAAGATATTCGTCACAAACTGTAAAGGAACAAGAACTAAAAAGAGATTCTTCACAAACTGTAAAGGGATAAGAACTAAAAAGATATTCGTCACAAACTGTGAAGGAACAAGAACTAAAAAGAGATTAGTCACAAACTGTAAAGGGATAAGAACTAAAAAGATATTCGTCACAAACTGTAAAGGGACAAGAACTGAAAAGTGATTAGTCAGAAACTGTAAAGGGACAAGAACTCAAAAGAGAATAGTCACAAACTGTAAAGGGATAAGAACTAAAAAGATATTCGTCACAAACTGTAAAGGGATAAGAACTAAAAAGATATTCGTCACAAACTGTAAAGGGACAAGGACTAAAAAGACATTGGTCACAAACTGTAAAGGGATAAGAACTAAAAAGATATTCGTCACAAACTGTAAAGGGATGAGAACTAAAAGATATTCGTCACAAACTGTAAAGGGACAAGGACTAAAAAGACATTGGTCACAAACTGTAAAGGGACAAGAACTAAAAAGACATTGGTCACAAACTGTAAAGGGACAAGAACTCAAAAGAGATTAGTCACAAACTGTAAAGGGTAAGAACTAAAAAGAGATTAGTCACAAACTGTAAAGGGATAAGAACTAAAAAGATATTAGTCAGAAACTGTAAAGGGACAAGAACTGAAAAGTGATGAGTCACAAACTGTAAAGGGACAAGGACTGAAAAGTGATTAGTCAGAAACTGTAAAGGGACAAGGACTAAAAAGACATTGGTCACAAACTGTAAAGGGACAAGAACTCAAAAGAGATTAGTCACAAACTGTAAAGGGTAAGAACTAAAAAGTGATTAGTCAGAAACTGTAAAGGGACAAGGACTAAAAAGACATTGGTCACAAACTGTAAAGGGACAAGAACTGAAAAGTGATTAGTCAGAAACTGTAAAGGGACAAGGACTAAAAAGACATTGGTCACAAACTGTAAAGGGACAAGAACTCAAAAGAGATTAGTCACAAACTGTAAAGGGTAAGAACTAAAAAGAGATTAGTCACAAACTGTAAAGGGACAAGAACTCAAAAGAGATTAGTCACAAACTGTAAAGGGTAAGAACTAAAAAGAGATTAGTCACAAACTGTAAAGGGACAAGAACTAAAAAGAGATTAGTCACAAACTGTAAAGGGACAAGGACTAAAAAGACATTGGTCACAAACTGTAAAGGGACAAGAACTCAAAAGAGATTAGTCACAAACTGTAAAGGGTAAGAACTAAAAAGAGATTAGTCACAAACTGTAAAGGGACAAGAACTCAAAAGAGATTAGTCACAAACTGTAAAGGGTAAGAACTAAAAAGAGATTAGTCACAAACTGTAAAGGGACAAGAACTGAAAAGTGATTAGTCAGAAACTGTAAAGGGACAAGGACTAAAAAGACATTGGTCACAAACTGTAAAGGGACAAGAACTCAAAAGAGATTAGTCACAAACTGTAAAGGGTAAGAACTAAAAAGAGATTAGTCACAAACTGTAAAGGGACAAGAACTCAAAAGAGATTAGTCACAAACTGTAAAGGGTAAGAACTAAAAAGAGATTAGTCACAAACTGTAAAGGGATAAGAACTAAAAGATATTCGTCACAAACTGTAAAGGGACAAGGACTGAAAAGTGATTAGTCAGAAACTGTAAAGGGACAAGGACTAAAAAGACATTGGTCACAAACTGTAAAGGGACAAGAACTGAAAAGTGATTAGTCAGAAACTGTAAAGGGACAAGGACTAAAAAGACATTGGTCACAAACTGTAAAGGGACAAGAACTCAAAAGAGATTAGTCACAAACTGTAAAGGGTAAGAACTAAAAAGAGATTAGTCACAAACTGTAAAGGGATAAGAACTAAAAAGATATTCGTCACAAACTGTAAAGGGACAAGAACTCAAAAGAGATTAGTCTCAAACTGTAAAGGGTAAGAACTAAAAAGAGATTAGTCACAAACTGTAAAGGGACAAGAACTAAAAAGAGATTAGTCACAAACTGTAAAGGGACAAGAATTATAAATAGATGAGTCACAAACTGTAAAGGGGTAAGACCTAAACAGAAATTAGTCAAGATCATTACTAGGTCCTATTACGAATCATGTTGTGTAAACTAAAAGGTGTCAGAAATTCCTTAGTTTGTATACCTGATGGCGCCACAAACACTAAATTAAGATCACGTTATATTTCTGTGTCTAAAAACAAGAAAACCTTTTCACAATAATGTGGTCCCCATCGGAATCCGTATGGGTGCTTTCCCTTAAATATATATAAAAAAGATTCACTTATATGGCTTTTGATCTCCAAT
>JAEQBA010004839.1:0-27724 GCA_019434445.1 Phalangium opilio
TTACCCTATCACAATTCGCTATCCAATTTGTTCAAACTGTATGTTTGACATCATTTAAAGAAGAGGAAGATTCATGAGTGGTTTAGTTGTTCCATGAATCCCTTTAGCCTCGAAGCCTGTTAGGGACGTCCTATTCTTGACTAGTAACAATTTAGTTATTTTCAACGAAAAACTTTTAAATCGTGGTTTTATTTTTCCTATTATCATTAGTAACATTAAAACCAAATATATGTTTCAAACCAATTTAAGATTCCTAACTACAAATCACCTTGCATTTGTGGTATCTAGTATCTACTGTCAATGCTATGGTATGCAATGCATGTAAAAGGTCCGCTCTAACCTAGCATTGATCATTTTAGGCCTTTATACATCGTAATCCTCTTTTTAAAAATTACCTATATTATACATTGTGAAATTGAAGAATCCAGACGTCATGAATTGCTGCAATGGATGAGCAAGTGATGAGCTATGATGTGACGGTTTTGCTTTCCTATACGCATATCTGGTACTGTCATTTCGAAACCTTACGATTCACCATTTCTATGGGTTTAACATTATATTATTTCTCGTAAATGCCTGAAAAACGTAATTTTCGGCGTATACTTTTACGAAATGATGCTGTGTAGAAAAAAATTAACTGGGATGAAAATTTTAAAAGAAAAATATTGTCTTAGATTGTAAAAGCCAATTCTATTCAGTTATATTCCCTTTACTACAAATCGAAATGGAAAAAGTCATTACGTCTGAACATAAGCTCAAACGCTTAGCTAATGCAACTCAATATTAACAAGACGGCCCAAGGGCTCGTAATAGTAGCCATATCGTACGAGTGAATAGCCCTCTATACCCTACCCTAATGAGTGGATAACCCCTCTATACCTTACCCTAATGAGTGGATAACCCCTCTATACCTTACCCTAATGAGTGAATAGCGCTATCTTTTCAATGCTTAAATGATTTACCGTGCATAAAATCAGAGTGAATAGCCCCTCAATTCCCTACTCTGAACAGTGATTAAATTATAACCGTATAAATTTACTTATGCTGTAATTCTAATATTCCGGCGAATCGAAGAACAGATAGTTTTTAGTGATAATCCCCTCGATGAGTTTACAACATAGACTTATGCCGATGCACACTTATCGCATCTTATAAATTTCTAACAAGGACTTATGACCAGAAACTTTTGAAAGAGAAAGTTTAGTTATAGTGATTACGCATTTTAGTGATTATCCCCTCGAATTACCTTTAGCAATGCTAAAATGATCAAACGCATAACGCTCATTTAACACTATGTTAGCTCTATCTAAACCCACATTTGAATTAACCGCCAAAACGTTCCAGTCAAACATAACATAGATGACGATAGCTACCGAACGAGAACGAAACACATGAGGAGCGCGGTAGGAAACGGGGAAAATCATTATCTATTTAATTAACACATTCATATAAAGAAAATAAATATAAAAACCCCAAACATACAAATTCATAAGTATCCGACCCCACATATAAAAATTCAAAAGTTTCCGACCCCACAGATTAAGAGGTACCCCACCCCACATCACCCCACAATTTAGAGATAAGAATAAATAATAAAAAACTCGAAGTTTCTATCATGTCTCTATGGTTCAGTTGGTAGAATGTCTGCCTATTGCGCCAGCGACCCGGGTTCGATTCCCGGGTCTGACCTGAAAAATTTTTAATTAAAATTAAATCTCTAACCGAGCCCAGTAACCCCTATGGGTGGGTTGTGGTAATATAAAGTTCCTTTTAAGCTAAAATCTGACGATAACGAAGCGACAACCCCGGCCACTACTACTACTACTACTACTACTACGACGACGACTTGGGTCAAACTAAGAGCCTATCGTATACTACGATATGGCTAAAAAAAGACATTTGATTTTGTATAGTAAGAGAAAGGATTTGTTAATAGTCTTTCCAAGCTATACATACGTGACAACTTTAAAGGATATGAAATGGCCAAGAAATATTGTAAATTCATTTAACTAAAAACCAAAAAAATACTGGTATTTACGTTAGCGGGAAAATCTGATGCAATATGTTGACATGTTGCAAGCTCTAAAATGGGCAACAATAGCAACTCGACTAAATATCCCTCGAGAAATATAAAATTTGAAGAACAAACAGGTAACCATAATCGAAAATAGTTTTTAATTTTGAATTCTTTTTATTATTCCAAGAAAACAACAGCTTATCATAGAACTACGATTTCTGTTCCAAATAAAATGTTTAACCAATAAAGGTGAAGAATCAGAAAGTGAACTGTTTTCAATTAAAGGTTTTGGAGACAACCAAGTTGTGTATGTGCGAAGCATAATGCCGTTTTCCAACTTTTGTAAATGCGAATTTTCCATTCTACATTCAGTTCAATGCTTTCATGGCATTTCTTTAAGTATACCTTTTGATTAGCCTTTGCTTTTATGGTATTGTTTTAAAAATTCATAAAGGTACTTTTTAAAGAAATTGAAAGTTGAGATTTCTATCGAAAACTCGGACACACTTCCAGCTCGCTGTCATTTTCACAAACAGGATTACGGTGGTAGAAAGATCTTGAAAACTATGCCGATTGTTTGTTTTCATAACAAATTTAAGGCGTTGCCTGAACGATTTGTAGAGACATTCGGATATTTATATTAAAGGGAGCAATTGTAGTAAAAATATTGAAAGTTTTGTAAAGAATAGAAAATTTTCTAAATAGATATAATTGATAACTTGATAGTTCCGATGGATTTAAAACTGTTATAAAGGTAAGTGATTGACTTATAAAAATTAGAAAAAATATTGAACACAAATTATTATTTTCTAACCTGTTATCGAATCGGGTAAAATGTAGGGGTGTGCGAATACCACTTTTGGGAATCGAACCGGTTACCGAATAACAAAAAATTTTCCTTATGAAATACCGAATCGAATAGTTTATTCCAAATCGAATACTGGTTAGTTAGGGCTTGGTAAATTTTTACTAACCGATTAATCGCGAATAGTTAAGCTTATTATTCGCAAATAGTTAACCCTAATACTCGCGAATACTAGGCTTAACTATTCGCGATTAATTGGGTAGCAACCCTAATATTCGCGAATAGTTAATGCAAAGCAAGGAGAAAAACATTTAGAACCTTCTAAATTTCAAAATACCTCTCCTCATTGGTTGCCAAGTATTTCTTTAAATTTTCCGGGGCACTTGCTGGTAGTTTTTGATGGGAGACAAATAAAATTGGGATGATATTTTTCAAAAACAAGGTGGTCTCTCTAGTGCCAAGGACCTAAATTTATGGTAGTCGAACTTAAACCGAATAGTCAGTTCGGTATTTGGTATTCGTATCGAGTAGTGAAAGTGGGCTTATCGAATACCGGATCGAATTATTCGGTTCGGTATTCGATTGAAACGGTTAACCGCACACCTCTAGTAAAATGGAACGAAACCGTTTAAGTTGATGTATTTGAGGACTTCCTTAGAAAGGAATTATCACTCAGAGCTTGACTGCATAGCTTCACAGATAGCAGTAGTTATGTTAATTATGCTAATGTATTTTTTTCGCATGCTAGAAAACAAGTGAAAACTTTATCAGCATAAAATTTCTTAGTTATTACATTTCGGAGAAAAATTATATAATAGAGTATTTAGCAAACAGGAATTTTTAAATTTACAATGGACCGTTAAGTCTCTAAACCAATTCTATAATTTAATCAATTGAACAAAACCAATTAACTATATTTCAGTAAGGATTTTAACTTGTTTTTGAGTATGGGATTGGAATGATTTGGTAAAACAAATTGGGGTACGGACAAAAATGCAGTATACATGCTTGGAGAGGTTCCCCTTGAAAATTGGACTTTCAATGATAATTTTGGTGCAATACAAGACCCGAAATGTTATACTAGTACCCCGTTACGATGTTCAAAAATTTTATAAGAAAAGTCTGAAATTGCATTTCAGAAAAGATCTATGATTATGAAATATTTGAAATTTACTCAATTTTGATTAGTAAAATTTAGTTTTAATATATCTAAATAAACGAGCAATCCAATATTATCAAATTACAAGTGCAGTACTCGCAACATTCATTAAAATTCTGTTTTCAAATTTTTCTCTCAAGATGAAGTATTACTTTGAACAGATTGAATATATCATCAACTATTTAAAAGCAAGGTAATAGCATAGAAGGTTAAAGATTCAAAACTATTTATAAATTGATCTCTTAAAACAAAACTAAATATTTTTAAATAGGAACTTTACATGTTTATGCGGATGCGATTTGAGTGCTAAAGTCTATAAATTCGCTGTATATATACTTTAAATAATAAGGTGTGTTCATTAAGAGGCTTCGTTTGACACAAAGTTCCTCTTAAAAATCGGTTTTTAATTTGTTTCGCGTCAAACCAGGCTTGAGAACTTTATATTATACTCGTGTATCATATAAATGTTAGTATACTAAATTTAGAATAATTTGCTTAGGAAAAGTCTAAATGTGAAAATACGATAATTCTTAATAAGATTAACGCATGCAGAGAATTAACTGTGAAGCAGTATGCCAATCTCTCGAACAACGTAAGTGCAAAGCAACTAATTATTCAAATTTAAAGAATAATAGTTTTACTTTTTAGGCCTATGTGTTCTATTTACAAGAGAATATATTTTTACACAGATTTTACACATTGAAAAAAGAGTTTTTCCTCTTGCTAATTTGTTGGATAAGGGTTTTTTGAAATGGCGAACAAGTCACGCTCCAATTTTCTTTGATTATGAGGAAGCCATCACTATTTCTAATCCAGTCATTAAAGAAACAACTAGTCTACAGTTCCTAATGATTGACTGTTAAGCAAGTAAATTTTAACGTTGCTATGTATTTGGTCTGATCTAGGTAGGATATCTTTTATTAAATCTAAAAAAAAATTTAAAAAAATAATAAAAATCTTAAGTTTAAGTGATAACCTATAAGTTTCAACCCTCGTAACAAATATCTTGAGAATGAATGATCTTACTATCGGTGGTTTGTGAGAAAGTAATTTTGGTAACCACGTTCAAGAGTGGAAATCGTGGTAAATTTTAACCTCTCCGAGTGACGATTACACCGTAGAGAGCTATTACGCTGGACGTCTATGTCTGTATGTCTCTCTGGCCGTGAACGTGATCGTGTTAGCAGTTCAGAAATCAGAGCGACTTAGTGGTTCACACATTAAGACACATTTGCGGCTCAGAGTGAGCAGAGAGATAATTACACATTTAAATGAATAGTTTTATATCCTTTTATAGAACGCAGTGTCATGACGGTACCATGATCGCGGTTGTTAAAGGTCTTATCATATTTGGGTAATAGCTTCGGAGCACCCATTTTTCATGCACCTCCTCTTTTTGACAAGATTTAATAGTCATGCTGAGGAAGTAAGAAATAAGTTGAGGTATATATGAGGTGAGGTTAACACGACAACCTAGTTGTAAGAAAAGGTTGGAATAATGATTATATAATTCACTAACTTCTTTTTTCCGGTTGCAATAATTGCATATCTAGATAAATATGTTTGTAGGTAGCCTTCCTTTCGACTTCGAGCGGTACTATTTTAAATTTCCAACTAGTTTTTCCATGTCGTGTCTAGTTTCTGTACCTAAAAATTATGTTATATAGAGGTGTGCGGTTAATCATTTCAATCGAATAATTCGATCGAATACCGAACCGAATTATTCGATCCGGTATTCGATAAGCCCATTTTCATTATTCGTTACGAATATCGAATAAAGAACTATTCGGTTAAATTCGACTACCATAAATTTAGGTCCTTGGCACATCGTATTTCAATAATAATGTAATTATCTCCTTGATTGAGCACTGTTTGACAGAAAAAAATGTTATTTCAGCTTTCAGTACAGTATCTAAGAACTTCAAATGGAAATTCTTGTGCGGTTCTTGGCTACTTGGGGCTCTTCTTCTGACCTACGAAATGTCAGGATACATGAAAACAAATTTCACCCTTAAGGAATATTTGGTTATTGATAGCTTAAACGAGGTTTTTAACATGACCATTAAACGGATACATTTAAGTTTTCAAGATTACTCCTCTGAGACAAATTTTTTTTGCAACTTTGCATCACCAGTGAGTTGAAAAACTCAAACCAAAATATGCTTAAATGTATTTTTATGTTTAAAATTCTAGCCCACGAACGCGTACAAGTATTTCGACCCACAAATGACAATCTGCAGGTCTAGGATAATGGTAGAAGACCACATTGAAACGTCAAGCTGCCAATACGATCCAGCCTTCGGGAATAAAGCATGGTTCAGCTTAACTACCAAGAATGAAATTTACGATTTGATGGAGTATGAATACAAGTGCAAGGGGAAACAGCAGTTGGAATTTTACATTGGGGCCCACAGTTACCGGAATGAATATTTTTTTCCTTTACATCATGTCCTTTCGTGTCAGACAAGATATCAAGGAATTAGTTAGCAGATCGTAAGTGTTTCTCTCACAGATTTATTTACTTCTATGAGAAAAAGAAACATTGTTTGTGTGTCAGGTAGTAAGAGGTTTAGCAACACCTTTGTATAATATAAAAAACTTAGGCTACAATCGGATATTTGCCTAGGCAGATCTTGAAGTAAAAACCTACAATACTTTGGTTAAACTTAACCTCATTTAAATCTGGGTTCCACTTCATCTCTAATAGAAAACGACGAAAAGTATAGCATAGGAGATAATTTTCGATTAATAATTCCCTAGAAAATCTGAATTTTACAAAGTGTTACTTTCCAAGAGTAATTGTCTTATCCTTAAAACACTTAAAATCCTTAAGAAAACGGTCGCGATGAATGTAGAAATCGAAAGTAATCACTAGTAAAAGTCTATGGTAAAATACTATGAACAGTTTTCATCTATCATAAACATGAATTAGAGTAGATAATTGGAAGCTTTTACGAACTGTCTATCGCAAATATTGCGTATTGTTGTTAAACCCTGGTTACAAATGGGAAAATTTTTCCAAACGATCTACGCCAGCTTTTGTTTTAAATTATGTTCATTTTAATTTTTTTTTTTTATTTTTATTGTTCAAAGAAATTTCATATATATTCGCGGTTTGCCGTGGCACTCAAATAATTGACCACCATTAATTGAAAGACAAGCTTCGTCATAATATCTTTTATGTTACACCGCGTTAGAAATCTCAGAATATGATGGCAAGAATCGGGTCTTTGCATAAGACATGGACTTTATAAACACTTTATTAGGAATAGGCCTAATGATTGGCACCCTAGCAAGAATAAACCACGAAAGGGGGAATAGGAGGTTATTTTTCAGTATAACGGTCAGTTAAAATTTCTCATGATTGTTTACAGATAGTCACATTAGTGTTGTAACGAAGTATTTGTTTTCTCTGAGCTCAAAGTAAACGGGTCGAAAGAAAATTGTCCTCTTTGAAATGCAAAGTCCGTGTTCATGGCCACAAATCTCCGTGTATTTTTTGGATTAAAGGGGACATAAATAGTGTATGATAACTTTTTTATTTCTTAATGCGCAGAGTCCTAAATATTATGGAGCACAACTTTATCCACTATAAATCAATTCCGAAGAAGATTATTTACGAGATGTCAAAATGGAGACGACCTCCGGAGGAAACATCACCTTTGAAAATCAAAGTAGTCAGTGGATCTTTTCTCTTGTGGCTTATGGGTCTCGCTATTTCATCGGTCGTTTTTATCGGAGAAATGTTTTTGATCAACAAAGAGTATTATTAAGAACAAATCGGCTGCGATTTCTAAAACCATCTTTTTTCATTCAGCGCTATTACAGTGAATGCATAATAATACCAAAGGTCAAGGACTTATTATTTTTTCCTTTTTTGGCAAGTAAGAAGGACTTCTCACTTTTGAAACGTGCACGTGCAGCGCCCTCTATGAATTTTAGTACTTTTCACTGTTAATTTGACTATTGTGGTCAAACCGAAAGCAATTAGCACCGGAACGGTGACCATCTCGACATGAAAGTTCTATAAAATTTTTAAATTTTGCATTTTAAACTATACATCAAATAGAATTATTATTCCACATACGTATATTATCAGTTATAAAGGTAATCATTTTAAAAGAAGGTTTTAAATCATTCACTTTAAATTTTTATCATCAATATGAACTGAACCGTTTGCGCAAAGACAAAAAAATTATTGTAGTACGCAATGTACCATTGCATAAAATACCGAAACCAACGCACGGGGTGAGGGCCGATGATATTTGGCGAGTTCCCTCGCACAAACAGGCAACGCCAGATGGAGCTAGCGTTCGCTACTTTCGGGAGGCTAGTCGACCCGCACTGCTACTCGCAGTGGCTTTTATCTGAAGGGAACTAGCCTAATATTGCCAAAAGCGGATTATGCTTCACACATAAAGTACGTAAGCCCCACTTCTCCATAGCTTTGGCCATTGATTTCGTGACATTCCCGAAGTAAAGACTAAGCAGACGAACAAAGCCTCTGTAAAAGCTTTCAACCAATCATAAGCGCTTTTCTGTAGACAACCTCTTCAATGCCAGACCAATCGGCGACGGCTACATGCAGTGCTATTTTCTTGCATCGAACCTGGACCCGATCTCGCCGTCAACCTAACCGGGAAGAGAATTTGCGGTATCTTTCGGTAGTCGTTATAAAATATTCCACGTTTTAAAGATCAAGTTTCGAAATTTTTCGAGACATTTAATAAGTCTTCAACTAAATATTGTAAGATTTTCTTTAAATTTCAACAGGAAAATAGCTCTGTGAATAAATTTAGACTCGAAAACTACACTAAGCCTCTGCTGGTTATCAACGGCTGAGGCCGAGCGGCGCATCTCAAGCCGCCGGCGGCCGGGCTTGCCGTAACGGCGAGAACAGAAAAAATACCTCGTTAAAAACAGATGCACGGCGTCTTAAATAGTCCAAGCAAAAGCAACCCAGATTTATAAGATATTCGTGCCTTACTCCCAAATAATCTTTGAAATTGTGAATATCTTTACCTAAAGAATATTTTAGACATCTTACTCAGTCTTTATAGTAGTTCCTTAATTTATGTGCCTGGTAAATCGGTTCTTTAGGCGGAAGGATCGGATGGATCAGATGGAGACGCGTTACCGAATTATTTTTCTCCGCGAAACGGGAGGTTCTTTCCTAGAAACTTAGAGAATATCGTGTAGCTCCCCCAGGCACACGTTACATACTTCATGTGTAAAGCCTAATCGGCTTCTGATATTGCTTTAACCATAGACATGTATGTCTATGGATTCAATTATAGGTAAAAATGAAGCTTCTTTGCCTATTTCAATACAATGAGTGGCGGTTGCATGGTGTAGATTATCATTGCTCTGCCAAATAGAGGTTCCATAGTAATGGGATACAATCGAATTTTTGGGTACTTATGAACAATCAGAACAACTTTCGTGTTTCAAAATGAGCTAGAACCGAAATTTACCATTTGTAATACATGTTTATTCTATGAGAGCAGTATAGAACTATAGAACTATAGACTTCATACTGACTTCAATGTATAAGGGTGGATTTCTTATTGTTTTTAAGGACTTAACTCTTTTTAACTGTTTTTAAAATGCATTTATTTCTGGGGTCGCTAGGACCACTGCCGCTCCCCTTTGTGTCTTACGGGAAATAACATCTTCACTACTCTAGCTTCCCTCCTTTGTCTTCGAGATATTGTAAATTTGCACCTAACATTAGTTTTCAATAATACTTTTTAGTATTTGCCACTCTAATATAATTAATAATTTTCATTTCAATTTAGATGCTTTGAAAGGTTTTAAAGATTATATATAGTTTCAAAGTAATGTTGCCTTTCAATATAAGAAATTTACTCTATATTTAAATAGATAAAAAATGTCATTAAAGCTTAGGTTAGGGCCTTTAAAAATAAGAAATCAACACAATTTTAATAATTGAACCTAAATTTTTGCCCAAAAGCCCCAAATAGCATAAAAATGCGTACTTATGTACTTACTCTATCAGTAAACATTTGAATAAATCACTGTCATTGCTTACTCTCGCAAGTAACCAAGAGTTAACAATGTACCGCAATGGACATTCAAGGTGAATAACCCCAATTATGTTTAGAAAGAACTAACGTGTAAAAATATGGCAAGATTCGCTACTACTACACCGTAAAACGTTCTTAGATCCCATGTATCCAAGGTTTATAAAAATGTCTTGACAGTAGCTTGTTTATATAAAACATATCGTCATTTGACTACATACATTCATGGGAAATATTATTAGTATTTAATTTTTGCAATGTGATTTGATATACACTATGAATAATCCTTTTACAGAACAAGCTGGACGGTGTTTCGGAGTTAGTATGGTCAAGTACCGGACGTAAGAATAACCAATATCCTTATTTTCAATTCTTATCGTTTTGAGTTGAAATATTTCGTATTCTAAATAATTTTAAATACTTTTTTCTACCAAAAACGTCCGCAAGCAGTCGAAAAAGATTGACAGTATGAGAGAAGTAATAAAACGGTTGCTTTCGAAATATTGGTAATTAGTTAATCTATATTTGAAATTTATTAATCTATATTTGAAATTTATTAATCTATATTTGAAATTTATTAATCTATATTTGAAATTTCTTAATCTATATTTGAAATTTCTTAATCTATATTTGAAATTTATTAATCTATATTTGAAATTTATTAATCTATATTTGAAATTTTTAAATCTATATCTGAAATTTA
Organism: Phalangium opilio; assembly: GCA_019434445.1. NCBI lineage: Eukaryota > Metazoa > Arthropoda > Arachnida > Opiliones > Phalangiidae > Phalangium > Phalangium opilio. The sequence continues at coordinate 10,729 of JAEQBA010004839.1, forward strand.
TTAATCTGTATTTGAAATTAACTAATCTACATTGAAAGTTACATATATTTGAATCGTTTTTCTAAAATCAATATACATATATGTGTATATGATTGCTATTTACCCATTTTGAAATATATTAAACTATATTTAACCAAACCATGAATACAGTAAATGATCTATTAAGAATGATTTAACTAATAATAAGGCCAATTGACATGCTTATGTTTTGCACCTAAATAGAAATTGCTGCTAGTATTAATAGTCTTGTTCCTGTGACTTTACCGAAACATAAGTAGTGGTCGGCATTTGGATGGGATAATATCTCTTTGTTTTATTTTTATCCATAATTTGAAATTATCCACGGGAAGTCTAAGATTAATGCAATGTAATCACGAATAATTATCTGATTATTATCCATGGATAACTGATTAACCAAAATTCTGTGGATTATCTTGTCCAAACGCCGACCACTAAACATAAGCAACCTTTACTTCTAAACATAGTGTGCCCTTCAGGCCATCATATGTAACTAAATAACATTGAAAATGATTACTAAAATAAAATTTCTGGTCTAATATCCAAGAACTTCACGAAATAAGTGTGTGAATAATATTATTAATAGTGGTGTCAATGTAAACAATATGACAATAAACTTGCACATAACAAAATTACCCCACTTTCGGACAATTTTATTTTTAATTTAGGAACCTGTCTGGCCGTTTACTGGTTAAAATAGTAATTTAAGCCAGTCAAGAGATATGCGTATCGTTCGAGTATCCTGCCTTTATCCGGGACGTTTTTAAAATCAAGCTGCCCCATCAGAAAGGACACTCGTGCGGGATATGTAAGATAATAAAAAAGTGAAAAATTAGGGGCTGAAAAAGCGAGCATGAGGTAAAAATTTCTTTACTAGACGCCATATCTCCAGTTCTGAGCGAGGCTGAAAAATATTAACTTAACAGTAGAACTCGAAGCAGAGAGCTTAAGTCTTTAGAACGAAAGCTATCCCCTAGCACCATCCCTACCACTGCACCATCGCGCGCTTCGGAGGAGACGGGGTCTATTTACCCTTTATATGGCTTCAACTAGAGTTCGTTCTGGTGGAGTCACCAAATAAGTGTTTACTTAGAAAAAATCCAAATCGGAATAATTATCCAAATCGGAATAATTTGGATGAGAGACCTGGAAAAGTCGGCGCAATACTCGTGCAGAATAAGAGAATGTTCTGATGCATTCTTATACTTAAGTTACTCGATAATGTGTATCGCAAAAGGTTACCATTTTTTCATTTAAATGTTTGAAAAAGGTTTCGCCTTTCTCCGTGAATTATTTAGTACCCCTTTTCAGAAAACATCGATGTGCAATCCCATTTTGTAGAGTTCTTTTAAGTAAACGAAATGTTCGATTTGTTTCGTTTCTATAGTAACCATTTTTATGAACTCCACCAATACCGTTTTAAAGAGTTCATTTGAGTAAGCGAAATGTTTCATTTGATTCGTTTCTATAGTAACTATTTCTGAGAACATGAGCCTCGCATTTTCTTCATTAGCAACGCAAGAAACACTGTCGATATTTTAAATTATGATACTGCTTTCCATGAATTTATTTACCCAATAAAGGTGACGAAGCGAAAATATCCATTGCGACCCCACCAGCTATTTTTTTGATAATTGTAGGTAAACTCAAGGACAATTCACTGTTCATATTAATGGGGGTAGGAAAAATGTAACAGATGATTTTATTTATTTCCAAAATGGACTAGTAACGTTTCACTATTTTGTGGTTTTTTGAAAAAGTCTTATTCCTGTTACACCGCGTTTCTACTATCGGCTATTTGGATTCGTCTCTGCTGGCCAAAGGGTTAACAAAATAATATCAGGGATCCAAGAGGAAAACGTTGATATAATGCGGAGGATGAAAAAATTTTTGTATTTCGAACTATCGCCACAAGATATCTGGCAGTCCGGCTGTATGAAAGCCCTAGTTATCAAATTTCCCCGCTTAGTGGATGGTTATCTTCGTTATAATTGGAAAGGAGATTTATTTATATAAATTATAAATTTAATTTTGTTTATTTAGAAATTTAATTTATGTTTCGAAAAGAAGCCGTATTTCAAAGAGAGGAACCAGTACAATAATGTTGTAAGGTAAAACGAAACGAAAATTTTCATTTAGTATGATAAGTGAGGAGGTGAAACAGGAGCACCGAAAATGTGGGGCCTGGGCATGTGAAAACAAGACATGCTGAGTCTTACGTTGCTTTGAGCGTAGAGAAGTCTGGATGATTCAACGTCGTGGTTTGCAGTTGCAGGGAATTTTCACGTTAAATAACTCATCTACTTTGATATTTCCCCAATGGTCTAGGAGCAGCAAATTCGATTGCAAAATGGTACAGTAATTTTAATAGTAAGGGTGGAAACTTGACTATTAACACTTGCGCTCCCGCTAGTAGCGTTAAGTTATACCTTGGCTATCGATGCCACGAAGATATGGCAGCTGTTATAAGTCAAGGACGCAACTGACTAGGAACTATTAACTAATATTGTTCAAATACTATTAAAATGGTTTTTCGCATACCTAAACTTATATAAAATATAAACAAAATACTTATAATGTACACAATATTTTGTATGTCCATGATAATAGTTGCCGATATTAATAACTAAGTTGAATTAATCTTTTTTAAAACAATGTAACGTGAAATAAGGTAATTAATTAACGAAGAAAACATATAATATCAGATGTTTATTTTAATATTTAAGATAATCTTGATTCTCTATTTTAATATTTAAGATAATCTTGATTCTCAACTCAAAATTTATTTATACAGAAAGAGTAACAAAGTCGTCTATGGGTGTGTCCGTCCGTCGATACACTAGGCTAGTGCACCACGTTAGCTGTTCGCCTTTTAAATAAAAACCCTACTTTTTCTTTTTCATAATATAAAATGAATATGTGGAAATATTTTTCGTAATTTCGATGCTTTTAGCAGTTTGTAGCTCTAAAGCTCTGTTTCATTTTTTATATTCCAAGAACGCTTTTTTATATTAACATTTGAAATTCCGGTTTATATATTACTAGTAGTAGGGACTATACAAATACGCATGGATCCAAGATGGCCGCCACCCCAAGATGGCCACCAGTCCATCATCTACCAAACTCAAACCAAACTTTTCAGACAAGTCTGGACTAGCCCGAGCTCCTGCCTGTTAGTTTCAACCCCCCCATGACATCATCTTCTTAACTTAGACCAAAACTAAAACTATAGTCAAGCTTGACGTCATCCCTGGCTTGCTAACATTGGGTGTTACCCTTTAACCACTCCAGCTTTTCTCTCTGTAAGCCTAAAGTTAATAAAAACACAGATTTTAAGACATCAAATATTTACTTTTTATATGATGTACAGATATGCGTAATAAATAAATACAAAATATATAGTACAAAATAATCAACAACCAGCAAGGATAAACAAACATGTTTTAACGAAGTCATTTTTCACATTGACCCCGTATCGTTATTTGACTCGGAAGTGCAATCGGCGGAGGGCCGTTTGGGTTTATTTTCTAATTGTTTTCTGCTTCGCCGCTCGATTTCGTAAAGAGTTAACAAAATGTTGACTATTAACCCGTAAACAAAAAAGAAAATGAGGCACAGCATATTGAGTCTGTTACGATAGTAAATGATATTTAAAATAGGTAGTACGTGATATATATGTAACATACTAGCGAGGTAAGCGACAGTTTTAATTGGTTCCTACTGGTTTAGTAGGCGGAGCGTAAGTAAAGAGATAATTTCATTGGATAGGTTAATTAAGGTAAGGCTAGAAAATAAGCCTATAATTATAAGTCTGTAAAGGATAACAAATATACGAATAAAGATTTTTAATAACATATGATATATACAATAAAACACAGAATAACAAATATTTATAAAAAAAAACCCACCACCATTAAAAAAGACTAAACACCGGTCGAGCCAAACCCCCCACTGCCGCGTGATGTAGGGGTCAAACTCTAGAAACAACATAAAAATGTGTTACATGTTGAAACCTAAATGAAAAAACTTTAAAATATTTACCGCCGCTTCCACAGGTCTTAGCAATATAACCGGGGTAACTATCAATTGGGCGACTCTATCGCCACGCCGAACAGTGTAGGGGGTCCCCCCGACATTGGCAATGACCACTTTTAGGGGTCCCCGATAGTCGGCGTCTATTATTGTTAAGAAATATTATACTTTTGGGGCATTATAAAATAACTAATAAACATACCTATCGTCCCCTCGGCAACAAACAGCCCTTGGGCCGTCAAGCTGCTACGGCCGACAATGCGACCGTAGCTATCCGCTGGCAGCATAACGCCTAACCCAGTCGACAAGATTTTGATACCGTGCGGTTCGAGCACAGTATCAACTGGACAATATAAGTCCAGTCCGGCCGACTGGGGAGTGGCACGACGAGGAGTAAGCGCTGCCGGATGGATTTTAATAAACGACAGGGCGGGCAATCGAGTAGTGCTGGAGAAAGACATCTTTGTAAAAGAGTGCTTAAGGTACAGAAGTTAAACAACTGATAACTTTCACGTTGAAACACGGGGCTTATATAGTAAATTATGGAGGTTAAATCTAATAGTGTCTAGCTTTCAAGATTCTTAAAAAACTATTTTTCGATAAATAGCAAAAAGGTAATTAGGTATATATTCATAAATTTAGAAATCTCTCCGAGGACCAAGTTTTTTCTATATGCAAAACTTGTCTAGCCACGATTTAAATAATTCAAATATGATCGTGTTATATAAAAAATTTATGGGCGAAGGTTAAAAAGGAGTTACCTTGGTAGAAGCCCGAGGGGGCAGGTTTTTTATTGGTATGCAAAGTTTGTTTGGGCCTGTCTGGGCATAATTTGAATAATAATTTGAATAATCTGCATGAGATCGCCTTATAGAAAATTTTTTGATGAAGGTTAAAAGTAATTATTTTGGGAGGAAACGAAATTATTTTTTAACATGATTTAAATCTAAATAAACGTATATTAATATTAAACTATAGAGGTATTTTTTATATGTGTATTTATTCTAATATCCTTCATAATCTCTATTATCAACTCATCAATAAAAAATACAGTTAAGGTTAAATTAAAAAATCGCTTGTCGTTACATAATTATATTTTTTAAACACTTAATAAAAGTAAAATAAGGTTGTCTTATAAAAAACCATGCCTGGGCCTGTATTCTAAAAAAAATGGCCCTGAGATTTTGGGTATAAAAGCTCGAGCATGGGCATAGGGTTTTCACAATCAATCCAGCCATGAGTAGCAAATATCTCCAAGAATCACAGTCTATGTTTGACTCTCCACCGTCTTCTCCTGGGGATCGAGCCGGAACCAGCAGCGGTAAGCGCACCATAAATCAATTTTTGAAGCCCGACCCTGTCGAGGTGTTAATCGACTCAGACGACGAGACGTTCGTCCAAGACGTACTACAAAAACACGTCGTTGGCATTCACGGAATTGAAGGGTCTTACCGGCTGAGGAGCGACGGTCAATACTTCGAGACAAAAGTCCCCCCGCGAAAAGGGGACTATTTTGTAGACATAAGTGTCTACAAATTTAAAGATATAAAGGACTCCCAAGCCGACAAGCTTTGGGAGTGCAGCCACAAGAGGCTGAAGCGAGTCGTTGACGGGAAAGATAAGGACGCGGTCAAACTCCTCAACGCCTTCCACCGGTTGGTGGAGGACATAAAGGGTGACGCTCAGGCCACGCAGCAGCCGCCAAGCAAAGTAAGTATCTTATTAACAATAAATTTACAAACCAAAATTTTGTTCCAATTTTTTTTATTTCTGATAGAAATTTAAAAAATGAGTTCGAGCAGCAGCAGCGGCAGCGACTCGGAGGGTAGTGAGGGAGAAGAACACGCACAGGTAAACCGGTACTACACAATTGAGCGGCAGATTGACAAAACGAGTCGCAAGTGGCATTGTAAACAAATCGATTTGCGTATAGCTTTTAAAAATTTGGATGACATTCCAACGCGAGATTTTTTTCGAATTTTTCGAAAAATTCTCGACGAAGTTATACGCAAATTAGTAACCGAGAACCCCGGGTATAATCGAGTTCGATTTGTTTTAAGCTCCCCCGGATTGACGACCCCTGTAAATATTAAATTTATAAAAATTGACAAATTCACCAGTAAGCGAATTATGCGCACCATCTATAGAGTGACGCAATCTAGTCGGGACTTTGTCTTTAATGGTGAAGATTTTCAGTTTGACATAATTTTTTTAAACCTCGATGCAAATATAGGAGTTTATTATAAGTCCATTAAAAATAGAACTTTGGTTAATTTGGATTATTTTGTTAAACAAAATAACCAATTTATTTTTATGGAAAACAATGATAACCTCTGTTTTGCTCGGAGTTTAGTTCTGGGTAAAGAGTTGGCCGATCGCAATTTTTATCGACAAAATAAGCAAGGTCCGCCTTTTAACCGGAACAATTTTGACAAACTGAGACGCAATAGTGACCTTCAAGGTAACATTGCGAAAATCTTGCACCGAAAAGCCGGCGTCCCCGAAGGTTTCGTTACTCTAGAAGATATTCAAAAATTTCAAAATTATTTAGCTCCCCATTATCGGATCGTAATAATTGATGCTGCGAATAATTTTACCATATTTTTCAAAGGACCCCAAGCTCCTAAATTTATCTATCTCTTAAAAATTGGTGACCATATCCACCCTGCGAAAACTTGGCACGGCATGATGGGGGGTGTTATCTCTTGCGATTTATGCTTAAAATCTTTTTACAAATACGAATTGTTAAAAGAGCATAAATGCCCCGAGGATACAAAACCCTATATATGTTTTCGATGCCAAGGAGAAGCTTTTCATTTAACTAACGAGGATGTTTTAAAACGTTGCGACGAATGCCACCGCTATTTCTTCCCCGGCCCCTGCTACGAAACTCATTTACTTAATGGCACCTGCGCGAGTCAAAAACGATGTTTAGAATGTGGGCGACTGATGGGTGACGATCACGACTGCAATCCCGAATGCTCTCAATGTAAAATAGTTCATCCGCCAGGTGAGCATTTTGTTATGCCTTTGGAAACCAAAATGAAAGCCTCGCGGTTTATTTATTACGACATTGAGACTATTCTGAGAAATAATATCCATGTCCCCATTTTACTAGTTTGCGACGTAGAGACTGAAGCTGGCTTTGAAACCAAAATTTTTTACGGCGCCAATTGCGTCGAGCAATTTTTAAATTATTTATTTAGCGTAGAGCAGGTAGTTTTGACTGGACAGAAGCGTAAAACGTACCAACCGCGCTTTACTAACACTCAAGTCGTAGCTCATTACGCGAAAGCTTTTGATAACTTCTTAATTCTTAACGCTTTAGTTCATAGACACGTCACCCCTGCCGTTATTTTTGACGGCAGTAAAATTTTAATGATTCATCTTGAGGGACCTCAAATTAGATTCCTTGATAGCTTTAATTACATTAGTCAACCTTTGCGTAATTTCACCAGCATGTTTAGCCTCGGCGATGTGGCGAAAGGATTCTTTCCATTTGATTTTCATACCGAAGAAAATCTCAATTACATTGGCGTCATCCCTGAAGCTTCGTACTTTAACGTAGCTCAAATGAAGGCCAATGATTATCGAGATTTTCAAACTTGGTACGCGTCAATGGAAGGGTCTATTTACAACATCAAAGAGGAGCTTATTAAATATTGCATTCAAGACGTTCGAGTTTTAAGACAAGGCGTCGAAGCTTTTAGAAAAATTTACGTAGACCTAACCAAATTAGACCCTTTCTGCTTAAAAAATATCACTTTGGCGGGTGCTCTAACCACTATTTATCTTAACAATTACTATAAACCTTACAGCATGGGTATTGTTCCTTCTAACGGCTATAACGCAAAATTTAATCACAGTCAGATTAGCTTAAAATATCTCGCTTGGGTGGAGAAAACTGAAAATATAAAATTGCGCACTGCTTTAAGCTACGGGGGCGAGTATCGCGTGGGTCGCTATTTAGTGGATGGTTATAGCGAAACTCCTCCCAAAATCTACGATTTCCACGGTTGCTACTTTCACGGATGTCCATGCCAAAAACTTAATGCCTACAATACCCAACTTAAAGCCAGCAACAGATTTCTGTACGAGCGGACTCTAGATAGAGAGCTGTTTATTAAAGAGAAGATGGTCGGGTATGAATATACCTCCATCTTTGAGTGTCAATTTGCTAAGCTTTTAAAAGAAAACGCCGAAGCAAAGGCTTTCTGCAAAAGTTTAACTTTTCGACCTCAAATATCAGCCCGTAGCGCTCTCTATGGGGGACGAACGGAAAATTTTGTTCTTAACTGCCACGTGCAAGGTGAGGAGAAAATTTTCTACAAGGATATTATTTCTTTGTATCCGAAAGTTTGTCGCGATTGTCCGTACCCTAGCGGCCACCCCATAATCTATAATAGAGATTTTGACAAATCGCCAGGGTGGTATTTTGGCGTTATGAGTTGTCGTCTGCTGGCCCCTCAAGATCTCCACATCCCCTTAATTCCCTTTCGCAGCGGTGGTAAATTAGCCTACGCCCTCTGTCGCACGTGTCTAGAATTGCGAGCGGAAATCTGCGATCACACTGTCAACGAACGGGCTTTCGAATCAGTCTGGCCAACGGTAGAAGTCTATGCCGCTATGGAGCATGGTTATAAACTACTCGATATATTCGAAGTGTACCATTATCCAAAAACGGAATATTTCTTCGCGCAGTACATGACTGATTTTATCGCCCTAAAAGTGAAGAATTCCGGATTTCCCGCTCACGCGCAAACGCCTCTGCAAAAAGAGGCGTATATCGCCGATATAAACAAGAATGAAAAGCTCTCGCTGACGGTGGCGGATATTCAATCAAATCCTTCCCTGCGTAATATCGCTAAAATTAATTTAAATTCTCTTTGGGGTCGCATGGCGTTGAATACGGGTAAGATTCGCAGCATTTTTATCAACAATTATTACGAATTGATACGATACGCGAGCGATTACACTCTGGAATTAGTCGACTTACGGCCAGTTACGGAGTCGATCGCTCTCTTATCGTACAAAGCCAAAAGCGATTACGTTTCGGACTACAAACTGGGGTCGGCCATTGTGGGTAGCTTCGTCTCGTGCTACGGGCGACTCGAATTGAACAAGATGCTGCTTCAATTAGACCGCGCAGCCTTGTATTGTGACACCGACTCCATAATCTACCGCCATCTACCGGGAAAGTTTGACATTCCAACTGGCAATCATATTGGTTGCTGGGCGGACGAACTCGGCGGTGATTATATAACTTCCTTTTGTAGTACCGGTGCCAAAAGTTACTCGTTTCGCACTAGCAAAGGAAAAGAAGTCAAGAAAATTAAAGGGTTGACGTTAAATCGAGAAAATCTTGAAAAACTTGACTTTGAAACCTTTGAAAGTGTAGCGATGAATCCGGAAAAGGAAGTTACAGTCAATGTCCCTTTTAATTTTAAACGGGATAAATACAAGCTGCAGCTAGAGGCCGTTAAAATCACCAAAAGATTTCGCCAAACCTCGAATAAGAGATTGTTGAACGCCGATTTGACAACCAGTCGACCCTACGGTTTCAAAGAGGCAACACCCGCTTCAACATCTCTTTCGCATGAATTACGAGGCTAGGCGAAGACATACTTTTGAGGGCTTGTGGGAATCTTGCGTTCCTATCGAAGCCCTGGCCAAAGACGGTTTCTATCTTGCAGATGTAGAAACACAGACGACGCGCTGCGCCTTTTGCGGCATCGCCTTGTACCAGTGGCGTTGCACGGACCATCCATCGAGGGAACATCGGAAGCACAGTCCATCGTGTCCGATGGTTTCCAAAAAACCGTGCAACAACAAACCACTGCGTCAGGGGTTTCCCGAATTCCCGACCAGCGAGGGCGAGGATGTTTGCGAGCCTCTAATCCAAACATGCCCAGCCACCAACAAAGAGCGGTCGGGAAACGAAAAAGTGCGCGTGCGCATAAATCCGTCGTGTTTTCTTCTGTAGTGCGTGTGTACCAACTACCCTCCGAGTCTCGCGTGAACTTTGACCTCATCAACGACCAACGCTTTCGCCAAAGGATAACGGAATTTGAAAAAAAATTTTAAAAACAATTAATTAATAGGGATTTTTTTTTGGGTAAAAGGTTTTGTGTATATTGTTTTTTTTTTAATGCTGTTTAAATATGTAAGGGTTTTTTTGGGGTTTTTGGGTTTATAGTGTTTTAATTTTTTTGATTATTAATGTTTTTTAAATATCTATGTTTTTAATATAAATAACCTGTGAACAATAATAAAATGTTTATTATTTAAAATGAATTCGACCGAGTCAGTCTCGCATTCTTTAAAGTTCCAAACACCCGCCCAGTTTCTAATCGTGGGGCCAACGCAAGCGGGGAAGAGTTTTCTTTTAAGTAACTTATTGCAAAATCATCAGCTTATGTTTGACCCACCGCATAAAAAGGTTATTTATTGCTACGCCGCCTGGCAGCCAAACTACGAAAAATTGAAACAATTGATTCCGGGAATTCAATTTATTCAAGGCTTGCCAACGGCGGATCCGGACTTTTGGGAAATGAATCGCGACTCCTACTTGATACTAGACGATTTAGCTAGTCAATTATTTAAACAAACTCATATTGCCGATTTAGTGTGCGTGACGTCGCATCATTTAGGGTATACGGTTATTATTATTACTCAACAACTGTTTCCCAAGGGTAGCCAATCGCGGATAATTTCTCAAAACTCTTCCTATTTTATAATAATGAAAAATCCTCGAGATGTCGCCTCTATTAGATATTTAGCGCAACAAATAAGTCCAGATAACCCGAAGCGTATTACGGACGCGTACAGACTAGCCACTAAAGAACCCTATAGCTATTTGTTAATTGATTTAAAACAAGAAACTCCGGAAAATTTACGATTAAGGTCGCGTGTTTTACCTCACGAATCACCTATGTATGTCTATGTCGATTAAATTTAATTGTCATTTGAATAATGGCCCCACGCGTTAAACGTCGATCAGCAAAACGCTCCCGACTCGTCGTAGCGCGTCCCTCAGCAAAGTTTGCCAAATTTGTCCCTTATTTACAGAGTTTGCGTCAAACTAGCTGTAAACAACGGCGAACCCTCTTAAACAATAGTAGCGCGCCTCAATTAAAGAGCATTCAGACAATTTGTAAGAATTTAAAGGGCGGGGGTATTTTTTTGAGTAAAGACCGTAAGAAAAAGCTAGCAAAGTACAAGAAAATTATTAGACAACTCGGATCAAGTACCTTGTCGCAGAAAAGCAAAAAAAAGCTGTTGTTGCAGCAATCAGGTGGTTTTCTTACGACGTTGCTTGCAGCAATTTTGCCTTCAATTGTCCAAGCCATAGCTGCTAAACTATGAAACAAATGGTGCTTGTGCCCGCTAGCGCAGTAACTTCAACAGCTGCCCAAGAACACTCGGCTTTGGACCGAGAGATTGAGGATATTTTAAAATCGCCATTGAATGCCTACGATAAATTATATAAATATTTAGACGCTTTTAAGAAATATTTAAGTATCGAGAAACAAATTCCTTTACCTAAATTTGAGGTCGTAACACAGGCAATGTCCAATGTCCCCACGCCGCCATTACCGGTCACCCCTAAAATGCCCCCGCGAAAAAAACAATTGTCATGGCCGAGCTATGCCACGTCATCACCGACAACAAGCGCGTCGGGCAGTTCTTTTACTACGCCTAAACGAACCGAGCCTCGGCAAAAGGTTTTTAAAAGCGAAACGGCTGCGGGGACACCAACACGAGAAGATTTTTACCAGCAATATGGGCCGACCTATGTTGGAGATATGGTGAAACGGCAAGCCGAAGTTCTTGCAAATCATTTGCAAAACACATTTTTTACGCCAAAAAGAGAGCTAGAAGAAGGAGCTGTCGGTTATGCAAATCGTGACGACGATTTTCAAGAAGAAATTGTCGATGAACAAGAGAATTTAGCGGAGGAAAACGGGGACAATTTAACGGACTTGGAAAACCTGTTTGAGACGGCCTCCGCTAAACAGAAGAACAAGAAAAAAAAGAAAAAACCTCGGAAAAAGAAAGACGAGCTTCAAAATCTCGGTCCAGTAGTTCCATCTAACGAACGAAGACCTCGACATCATAAATGGCGCGATATTGATTAATAAAATGTAATATTAAGACAAATAAAAAATTGTTTTATTGCGAACAATATCTGTGTACATGTTTTTTTAAATGTAAAGATAAATATAATAAGGCGACATAGTCGTTAAGTTTAAGATTCTGGTCATAGATGGCGTCTAATATCGTCTTTCTAGCCACGCCCTGACAGCGGAGTGCTAGGTACAGACTACAATGCAAACCGCACAGTTGAAAAAATGGATGTTGAATTTGTTGTTTATTGTAAACAACTCGTTTCCCGTATCGTTTTAAATTAACTTTATAGTATCGCGGCGACTTTCCGTAAGTGCAAAACATTTCTACCGTGTCATTGTTAGAAAAGCACGCTATCCAATGTTCTCCAGCCTCTCCAGCAGCTTCGTTATTGAATATAAAGCAAAATTTGGGCCTTTTAGGATGTGCTGGGAGTCTGTTTACTGGGAAGCACCCTAAATAGTAGGGTCGCGTTCTTTTGTCGCAAGTTAAAAGAGCGTTTATTTGCGAAGTGTTCATAATTTATTCTTGACAAGGCCTGTCTCAGGTAACGAGACTTTTTGTAGTTCAGCGCCGTAGAAAACACCCAAAATTTGCTCCCCCTTTAAATCCGCTACGCGATAGACGGGTGGTGACCTGGGTATGACGTCAACAACGCGAAATATTTCGTCAGTAAACGTGCCTCCCGAGCTGGTTTTTCTAAATACTCTACTAGCTATAGAGAGACGCACGTAGTCGCCAACTTTAAGCCTCGGTGCGTATCGATTAATTCCGTTTGATTTCCCGTACAGTTTATTCCAAATGATTGATTCGTTATCTATATTAACATGAGCCGGTGCAATTCCAGTAGTTGAATGAACCCGTTCATTATAGGCTTGAGTAATTAAAGGTAAATATTTAACGTAATTTTTATTCCCCGTGGCTGTAATAACCCGGGCAATTTGTTCCTTAATTGTTCTAATAAAGCGTTCCGCTAGACTGGCCTTATGCTGACTCCGGGCAAAATGTATTTGCACATTGTTTCGTTTCAAGAAGGAAGCAAAGTTGCGCGAACTAAATTCACCCCCGTAGTCGGTGTATATTTTTAAAGGATTCTCTCTCGAAATATTTTTTTAAAAGCTTCGATAACCTCGCCAGATGTTTTGTTTCTAAGAGGTACTGTCCATCCGTAGCGGCTTAAGACGTCAATGACGCACAAAACATAGCGAACATTTTTATTAAAACGTTTTAATTTTGGTAGATCCAACAAATCAGCTTGAAAAACGTCATCGATAGTCGAGGCGTACACTTGATTGGTTTTGAATCGGAAACGTCGAAACCTATGCTTTGTGTAGGCGGGTTGTTTCTCGAGAAAGACGACTAATTGGGCTTTTGGCACGTCCGGTAAAGCCTTTTGTAACCTGGCTAGCGACCCATAAGCGGCCGGATTAGCCACGTCGTAATAAATTTTTTTAATTTTAGCGTCCATGTCTTAACAAGTATAAATAACGACTAAATAGTTTCCCAATAAACAACTTTATTTAATACACGCAAAGGTATTTTATAAAAACAATATCAGTTAAACAAATACGCTATATCAGTACATTTATCTTAATAGCCATAAATCAAGGCATTCTTTAAATCGGCAAAACTGTTGACAAAATAAGCGTAAATATCCTCTTGATCCTCCATCCATCCATGTCGGTCTCAAATTGATGCAAAATTTTCTCACGATCCAGTTGAGGCAGCGCTTCGTGCAAATTACGTTCGACTCGATCGCTGAAATTTGTGTCAAATTCCGAGCAGCTTTGAGAGTGGCATATTTGTTTTCGACACTCGACGTTGGCGCAAGTGGAAGTGACGTCAAACAAAGTGGTAGTGAGCTCGTTTAAAATTAATTCGCGCATGCGACAGACAGCTATCCCTTTAGCCTTGAGATCCTCGTCAATCAACGGTTTTAAATCGATCAATGTCTGCCATCCTGTTTTGTTCAGGCTGAATCCTTCGCTGGTGCTAAAGTTGAGGAAATAACGACTGCCGCTGCCTCGTTCATAGTATCGAAGATCGATTAGACGTTCATCTTTCGAGTTGACGAAGCATTCCAGCTTGATGCGCTCTTTGACGGGCAACCAAATATGATAGCGAGGTATTTTTCCGTCAAAAAAGGACGTGAGTTCATTTTGAAACCGAAACAAAGCGTACCAGGCGTTAGGTTTTAATATAGTTTTTGTACGCGTATCCGATCTTTGAATTAATATTTTAGGTTCAATCGATTCAATGACGCAAATGTCGAGCTTTGGCGTGACGGTGTGTACTTGGTGCATCTTGGCTCGCGACTGATATTGTATTTATAAAGTTTTAGTCTTTTATACGTTGGGGTGATTATAAATAATTTCTCTGTTTTTAGATATTATTAATTGGTTGTTTGGAAATTCGGCCATGACAATGCACGTGACGTTTTCGGTTAGCGGAGAGCTAAATCTTAACGATAATCGCAAGTTACCAGTCTGGGGCATGGAATTTAGACCTAACGAAGCGAGATGTTCTCTACTCAAATCAAAAACAACGACAAAAAAGCCTTTTTTATATAAATCGTAAGAAATTATATTTCCTCGGTCAAGACCTAATATCTCGAGACCCTCGAATAAAGAATTGTAACATCTAACGTATTGATCGTCGTCAAAATTAGGCGTAAAGGGGATATCGGGATAATTTTGTGAATTTAAAGAGAATTGCATGAAATCGAGTTTGAAGTGTTGGAGATCCAGGGGGTTAGAAGTTGCTTCCCCTACAAATTTTTTATTAGTAACGAAAGCCACGACAGTTCGCGAGGGTAATTGCCCCGTAAACAAGCTGTCCCTAATAAAATCTTGCGTTCCGGTGGTTATTAAGAAATTTTTCATAACAATAGAGTTTACTTCGTAGCGAGCGTTTATTCCCGAATTTAACATCTGGGCGTGAGCTAGCTGCAGTTCGGGATTAACCTCAATTTCGCGCGTAAACAAAGTGCATTCCGTTAAATCAATCTTATACTTTTTGCCCGTTTCATTGTGAATAATAGCAAAATCCGTGGAGCTTCGATGAAGTCTAATTCGCACCTCGATATTATCTAGTAAGAATTTGGGCGTTTTGAACATATCCAAAAATAATTCGCCAATTACATCGCACGTCTTTGATTGTGCCACGCGTTTAGCGCGACGACCAATACCATTATCTTCCTTGTTGATACTGGCGTCCGCTAAAGCCGTCGCCGGATCGATAATGGTATCCAAATAATATAACATAGAAGTTAACCAGGAATTGGCCGCCGTTTGTCCATAATTTAAAAGTATTTTAAAATAGGCCATATATGGGTACATATTATTAGGTTGCTGGACAGCGACGCCATTAAGAAATAATTCTACTTGACAAAATAGCGAGGCAATTATTAAATTTGTTACCGAGACTTTCTTTTCCGCATCTGGAACGGCCGTGCCGTCCTCGTGTAAAACGCGAAATTTTAATCTCAAAAGAGTTTTAGTCAAATCATGATAATTGTTAGAGGGAGGAATGATAAATTCTATATATTTTGCATTAGTTAGGGGAGCAATTGGATAATGAGCAGTCGTTTTAGTCCCAACAATATTATTATTCACCACTGGCTTTTCAAATACTTCAAAGTCGGAAAGAACACTTTCGTAGGTCGACATGTTTAGTCTAGAAAATCGCGTTTAGTGCGTCGCTTAACACGTTTGCTCCGGCTTGTTTTAGCAGTCCTCTTTCGTTTTCGGCCCGTCCCGCTTTGAGTGTTGACGAACCGGTCCACGCCTTTATGTAGTAGGGAATTTATAGATTGTTTGACATTTCGTTTAATCGATTCTCGAGGTGATATTCCGGGGTTTTGGGCATCGCTAATTACTCTACTCGTTAACCCAACAGCTTCGGACGCTAAAGTACTAATGGCCGGCCTAATAAAGGGTGTAATTTTGCGCAATAAAGAATTAAAGATGCCGCCGACACTAAAACGACCCCCCGATTGGAAAACGTTTGCGTGTAAAGCCGGAAGGGACGATCCTCTTTGGAAATACAGAGTGTATCTATTAGGCACCATTGCTCCTGTTCTATTGACGTCGACGCCTAAAAAACAGTTTAATATATACTTTGCCCAAATTAAACGGGATATTTTCCCCGTAATCGGATTTTAATTCAATTTCAATTTCTTGTATATCGCTGGTTGAAATTGGATAAAAGTCGATATTATTAAATATTTCCTGGTTCTCTTCGTCTAGCAGCGAAAAAGCCGGCATTTTTATGAAACGTAGCAGAGGGGCTTGACCACCACCCACTACTTGTTGACGGATAATATTGGTATAAACAAACATGGCATCGACGCCTCTCATGATATCAGCGGGGTACTCCGAAGTCTCGTTATTGAGATACCGATCTAATTGATTGGCACTAAAGCCTAACAGCCTCCCGAGCCCTCTTCCGGGTGTTGTTTTGGGAAACAAAATTGAGACCGTATCGTTTAATTTTGAAACCGTCACGGTTCCGTCTACATTCTGCGTAAATTTTAGACTTTTCCTATGCGCCGGGGACATGGCTTTGCTCATAGCACTTAAAACATCGCTAATATGATAATAAACCCCGGGAGGAATCTCACACGCGTAATTGTCAACTCGTTTGCCTTGAGGGTTATCCTGTTGATATCCGGGTAGGGACGGCTGGTCAGCCATATTTGGATCTTCTGGAAATCTATCAACATCGTATTCGCTAGTCCAAAAATTATTAGCCTCTGTCAGTGTCATTGATCTCAATCGGGGGTTCACCAACGCTACACCCGAGTGGCTATGGTGGTTTT
>JAEQBA010004840.1:0-67377 GCA_019434445.1 Phalangium opilio
TTGTGGTCGCCTGAGAGCGCTCCGAGATCGCTCCATATTTTCGTGTACGTCATCGCTTTAGCTCCGAGGACCGAATGTAGTTGCTCCCAATGAAAGACAAAAGCATTTTCAGAGCGGTTTTGTGACGTCATCAGGCGCTCCATTTTGGTCGCTCCGTCTCTAGAGTCAGCGCGGTTGGGATCAATCCGGGAGCAAACCGGGAGGGAGCGTCTGGGTCTATGTAAGACGCCCTCCGTCTCAGAGCAGCTCAGCTCGTTTTTTCCCAATGAAAGACGATTTTTTTTCGGAGCGCTCGGATCACCTCAAGGAAAACGCTAATAGTGTGGACCTACTCCTCGGGTGGCATCTAGTTGACAAAATGGCGAGGTTTTTTTTTTAATGTTTACACACGATGTGGCTGAAAACTGAGGCATGCGATAGATGGCGCTGCAATCTTAGGCCCGAGTAAACTAAAACATATGCTGGGTAACTTATGCTGCTGCCCAGCATGTCACACCCTCTTTTCGCTCCAGTTAAGCTGGTTCCTCCAATGTTATTTCAATACATGTGCAGGTTTAGTGGGTCCAGACCTCATAACGGTGTCACCATCTGACACACTGGGGTTTTCTTCATAGAGCGTGTCGCGTTTGACGCCCTCCATAACTATACATAGTTAACAGACTAGGAGGATTCATACCATTTACACAGGGAGGCCAGGCTTCGGGTGTTACACAGGGAGGCCAGGCTTCGGGTGTTACACAGGGAGGCCAGGCTTCGGGTGTTACACAGGGAGGCCAGGCTTCGGGTGTTACACAGGGAGGCCAGTTCGGGTTACACAAGGAGCCTGACTCACTAGGTGCGGCTAACGGCTAAAGCCAGGCCTCCTGTTGAAAATAGTATGGATCCTCCTAGCATGGGAACTATGTATAGTGTTAAACTTACGGAACAAAGTTTTAACTAGTCATGGTAGATCCCTTAGAATATTCTTCATGGCCGGTAGGCCCTATAGATATGACACATGACACTCTTCCGTAATTTTATTGGCCAATGATGCATAACTGATATTTTCTGAAAACCTGATGAACTATCATGTTTCGTCACTACCTCTGAGGCTTCTATTTATTTATATGAAGATAATTATTTCTTACGAAGTAAGACAACGTATGATCACTCATAATTACTATTCTTGTTCATTAGATTCTGGAAATGAGCAAGTATAGAAATCAATTGAGTGAATATCTGAAAACAAATGATGGCCGTTGCTCTCCAACCCTAACAATATTGGTCGGAGAACTCGTTGGAGCTCGACTAATTTCTCACGCTGGTAAGATTTTTTCAAATAGAAAAAACTCAACTGCAAAGTTCTTGAGCCTGTGATGCACAAACGAAGTAGTAGCTGAATTAATGAGGAATTTACTTTTCGTCACTACCTCTGAGGCTCAAATGATTTTCGCAGATCCTTACAAACGGTTATGAATGAAATTGCTTCTGACTTACGATGATTTTTACACTCGTTTTAGGATCACTCATAAATTTAGCAAAACATCCAGCTTCAACCGTTCAAATTCTCGGTGCCGAGAAAGCCCTTTTCAGAGCTTTGAAAGCCAAACATGACACGCCAAAGTATGGTTTAATTTACCATGCTGCGTTGGTTGGACAATCCAGTGCTAAACTTAAGGGAAAAGTAAGATACCTTCATTTAATGTGGGGACACTGGTATAAGTTTACTAATGATGTAACGATGTTTAGGTTTCTAGAATGTTAGCTGCCAAAGCTTCACTCGCTTGTCGAGTTGACGCATTAGGTGAAGAAACTAATAACGAACTTGGAATAGAGCACCGAGCTAAGTTAGAAGCGAGGATGAAATTCCTTGAAGAAGGTGGTGTAAGTATTATTCAAATTTCGTAAAAACACTCGATCTTTCTTGCCCCAGCAATCCAAATTGCTATCTCTAGTATAGTATTATGACTAGTAGTTTCTCTCCAATTTTTTCCTACTAGTAGTTTATCCCCAATTTTGTCCTACTAGTACTTTATCCCCATTTTGTCCTACTAGTAGTTTATCCCCAATTTTGTCCTACTAGTAGTTTATCCCCAATTTTGTCCTACTAGTAGTTTATCCCCAATTTTTTCCTAGTAGTTTATCCCCAATTTTCTCCTAGTAGTTTATCCCCAATTTTCTCCTAGTAGTTTATCCCCGATATTTTCCTACTAGTAGTTTATCCCCGATATTTTCCTACTAGTAGTTTATCCCCGATATTTTCCTACTAGTAGTTTATCCCCAATTTTCTCCTAGTAGTTTATCCCCGATATTTTCCTACTAGTAGTTTATCCCCGATATTTTCCTACTAGTAGTTTATCCCCGATATTTTCCTACTAGTAGTTTATCCCCAATATTTTCCTACTAGTAGTTTATCCCCAATATTTTCCTACTAGTAGTTTATCCCCAATATTTTCCTACTAGTAGTTTATCCCCAATATTTTCCTACTAGTAGTTTATCCCCAATTTTTTCCTACTAGTTGTATCTCATAGTGTTTTCTATTGGGGGGATCCGAGCGCTCCTGGAGCCCTCGGGAAAACAAAATTCGTCTTTCAATGGGAGCAACTAGATCCGGTCCTCTTGAGTTAGAGCGATGACGTAACAAAATACGGAGTGCTCTCGGGCGACCCCAATGGAAAACACTAATACTTGATAGTGTATTAGACAAGTGTGGTGATTGGCTGCACGCGTTGACGCTTTCAGGGCTTTAATAAACACTGTCCGGCTACGTTTTCAAGTTCTTAAGCCTTAGTAAGGCGAAAGAATGACACATTAGGTTCCAGTATAGCAACATTTTGACAATTATCGAAATGTTTCATTTTAGACTCGTAGAGTTAGTGGTACTGGAAAAGGAAAGGCCAAATGGGAGAAATATGAATCGAAAAGGTAAATTTTATACATAATTTCATTGGGTATGAAGAATGTATTACATTCTGTTAATGTTTTTACAGTCAAGTCTTTGAATATTCCGCCGCTGGCGATTCTACTATACCTTCTACGAAGAAACGAAAATTTGATATGGATGAAGATGAAGCGGTTGAAACCAAACCTAAAAAGATCAAAGCGGAGCCGGTCAAGGAGGAAGTACCAGAAGCCGAAGAGGAACCAAAACCCGGTACATCCGAGAAGAAAAAGAAGAAAAAACGCAAGCAATCTGAATCAGGTGAAACAGAAGTACCTGTTGAAGAGGAGGTGGCCCAAGCTGAAGCATCAGGTTAGTGTCACCTTTAAACATTCGTGTTAAGAAGCTTTTCTAGATGGCGTTGTACACAAAATTCCTCCGAGGAAAAATTGTTTATTTTATTGTTTCGACGCTTCTTTTTCCAGTTGGGAGTGAAAAGAAAAAGAAGAAGAAGAAAAAGAAGGATAAAGTTGAAAGTGATTGAAGTGTTACAACAAATCACATTGAAATGTATTCAGCTATTAAATTCAATATTTTTAATTCTAATAGATTTGGTTCTGTTTTTCAATATTAAAGCCTATACCTTTTAGAATTATTATTAGGGCTGGGCGAGTAACAAAACATTTCCTTGTCGAGTATTTGGAATTAAGTTGAATACCAACTATTTTGGTCTTGGCCTATTTACTACTACCAGAAGTATATAATATTTCGCTTCGAGAGAAGTGTACCACAAAGCGGTGTAAGTGTAACGTCATTCTTCCCAACATCGGAACATTTGGAGCAAGGTTACTAAACCGAATCACATACGCGGTAAATAGTTCCCTCATCATTTCTCTATTAGTGCTTCACTATTTGGCAAAACGCGTTTGAGGATTTTTGTCCCACCTCATGACGAGGTTTGTGGGTTGATTGCTGGGGATTTAGTGCCAAACAATTATAAAATTCACCTTACAGTGCGATGCCCATCTGAAGTTTGATGAGCGGGAAAGCAAACAAAAAGGGTGAGCCTGGGAAGAATGACGTTACATAATTGAAGTATTAAAATGATACAGAGTGTCATCCTTCTTCTATTATCCCCTTCTGCTACTTCTTAAATATTTCAACCTAGTACTGGCATTGAGACCTAGCTTTGAACATGCTGACAATCGAAGCTGGAACAGAGTGTATATTGAATATGCTTCAGTCATGGATAGGGAATTGCCTATTCCTATAGCGTGAAAACCTTCTCCTCACGCGCATCACTTATCCATGCTAGTACTCGCTATGGAATCAGTTAGAACTAGTCTTTGCTAAGCTTGACCATTGGAGTATGTAGTGGCATTTAAACCACAGCCGAGACTTTCTTCAAGCTTAAATCTCCTGAATATAATCAATGTTGATAACCACAATCAGGGTTCATACAAGCTTGGAAAACAGGGAAAACCTGGAAAAATCAGGGAAATAAATAGTTAACAAAAACCTCAGGGAAATTTGCGTCAAACAGGGGCCGAGTAATTAAGCAAAATGTTCAAAAACATACCCCCCTCCATAGGATTAACATTACACTATACTTCGGAGGCTCATAACTCTGGTTCTACTAAAGATAGGGGGATGTCCTTTGAGTATGTTATAGTCCAATTTATCCCCCATCCAACCATACTAAAAACATAAGCTTCGACAAACAGGGGTTGAGTAATTAAGCAAAATGTTCATAAACATCCCCTCCATAGGATTAACATTACACTAAACTTTGGAGGCTCATAACTCTGGTTCTACTAGAGATACAGGGATGTTCTTTGATTATGTAATAGTCCTATTTGCCCCCCCCCCATCCTTCATTAACATTTGCACCATAGGATACTACATACACGGGAAAAACCTGGAAAACTCAGGGAAGTATATGGGGAAAAACCTGGATATCTCAGGGAAATTAGTTTTCCAAAAGTTGTATGAACCCTGCCACAATGAGTAGTAAAATGAAGTAATTGAGTTGATTTAAAAGAGCACTCGCATATATTGTAGTTCCTCTTGATGGTAAACCGGGGGCAATATGTAAACGCATATGAATTATTTATTTTCTCTAAAACTTGTACATCTTTAAGATTACACGTAAATAGTGGCTTTTGTCGTTATATAAATTTATATTACACTCAAAGCGCGCGCGTAAAAATATATTTTATCATTCTAAAGAAAAATTGCGAAAAATGTTTAATACTAGCAACACTGATCATCGATATAATAATGAATCACGCGTACCAACCATTCTCATTCAAATCTACCGGGATTTACTTGCCTTTATCTACCAAGACATTTCAAGACATCGGTAGTAGTAAAAGCATCAGATTGTCATTCCAAAAAATTCAATCAACTAGTTTATTCACGAGGGGTTCACCACTTTATCATTACAAAAGTGGTTAACTCCTTGTATTTTAACTATCGACAAATAATTAAATACATCATTTTGGGGGGCAACAGATTGACAAAATGGATTCCAGAACGAAAACTAACAAGCCCTTTTTTTGTAATTCATATAACAGCGGTTGGTTTTCAAGATGGCTCAGCTCCGACATTGTTTAGACTAGAAACTGCCAAAGGAGCTGCGGCTGCGTTATTTGACGAAGCAGTTAAGGCTGCCGTAGCCAAAGTAGATAGGTGTGACAACTCCTCGGAATAGTAATGTGGCGTGTTTAGATAATCTCTAAGTGTTCTTGGTAATGGTAAAGAATCAATCAGATCTCTTCGAACAGACTTTAGGATAACAAATCTGAAATGACAGCCACGAGATTTTAAGCAAAACGGTTCCGCATCTTAAGGCAAATGCGAGGGGGTAGACGCTCTGGATCTCTGTGTTCAAGAGAGTTCAGCTTTGACAGTGCATTGAGTTCAAAGCCTTCGGAACTCACAATTCAGCTTTGACAGTGCATTGAGTTCAAAGCCTTTGTGGAACTCACAATTCAGCTTTGACAGTGCATTGAGTTCAAAGCCTTCGGAACTCACAATTCAGCTTTGACAGTGCATTGAGTTCAAAGCCTTCGGAACTCACAATTCAGCTTTGACAGTGCATTCAGTTCAAAGCCTTCGGAATTCACAATTCAGCTTTGACAGTGCATTGAGTTCAAAGCCTTCGGAATTCACAATTCAGCTTTGACAGTACATTGAGTTCAAAGCCTTCGGAACTCACAATTCAGCTCTGACAGTGCATTGAGTTCAAAGCCTTCGGATCTCACAATTCAGCTTTGACAGTGCATTGAGTTCAAAGCCTTTGGAACTCACAATTCAGCTTTGACAGTGCATTGAGTTCAAAGCCTTTGGAACTCACAATTCAGCTTTGACAGTGCATTGAGTTCAAAGCCTTCGGAACTCACAATTCAGCTTTGACAGTGCATTGAGTTCAAAGCCTTCGGAACTCACAATTCAGCTTTGACAGTGCATTGAGTTCAAAGCCTTCGGATCTCACAATTCAGCTTTGACAGTGCATTGAGTTCAAAGCCTTTGGAACTCACAATTCAGCTTTGACAGTGCATTGAGTTCAAAGCCTTTGGAACTCACAATTCAGCTTTGACAGTGCATTGAGTTCAAAGCCTTCGGAACTCACAATTCAGCTTTGACAGTGCATTGAGTTCAAAGCCTTCGGAACTCACAATTCAGCTTTGACAGTGCATTGAGTTCAAAGCCTTCGGAACTCACAATTCAGCTTTGACAGTGCATTGAGTTCAAAGCCTTCGGAACTCACAATTCAGCTTTGACAGTGCATTGAGTTCAAAGCCTTCGGAACTCACAATTCAGCTTTGACAGTGCATTGAGTTCAAAGCCTTCGGAACTCACAATGCAGCTTTGACAGTGCATTGAGTTCAAAGCCTTCAGAACTCACAATTCAGCTTTGACAGTGCATTGAGTTCAAAGCCTTCGGAACTCACAATTCAGCTTTGACAGTGCATTGAGTTCAAAGCCTTCGGAACTCACAATTCAGCTCTGACAGTACATTGAGTTCAAGACATTTATACACCTGAGTTCTCAAGTGTCTACCCCCTCGGGAAAATGTCTGGTAACGCTGCGCCCCAAACATTTCTGGCTACTCTTAAGGAACCAATCAAAGCAGGACATATCTTACCTGCACATGTGTTGAAGGGATTGCACTTGTTTAAATCTCGATACAGGATGTAGTAATTGTACCCTCATAGGACCCAGAACGGGCCTTCGATGCAAGAAAAATAGATACCTGCCACTTCTAGAATGCTCAACAGCGTTTTCTATGAAATCTACTATAGTGTTGCTTCGAAACTTTTGTTGACATCCGAAACTAAAGTTGCCTGAAAAAAATTACAGCTTACGCATAAGATATGTTGCTTTCAAGAGGATATGTTTATAATTTACCATGGTCATGTTCGATGCGAACGTGTCTAACCCAACCATTCAGTTTAAACGTTAGACTGAATATGTAATGTTCGTCGGAGCTGTCTCGAACCACAAAAGCCCCATCTGGTTCACTTGAAAGTAGTTTTTCAGCAGTCTCTCCACTGATTGGTCCCCAATACCAGCCACACTGAAAGAATCTAATATAAGTATACATTTCCATCGAAGAACCGAGTCGTACATACATCTTTGACTTTCTCTATACTCGCGGCGTAGTCCATGCTTCGCGTTCTGCTATGAGTGCTGATATAATTATCAGATAGTGTGGAGAGAGCGCTTAAGGAACTTGAATCGTCATCATCCCTGACACAAACAGTTGGTTCATGAAGAGAACCATTCTCGTCAACGGGTAGTGGTGGTAATGCCCTGTTTGTGAAAGGGCTCGTATTGGGACTAGGTTTGTCAGTGGGATCACCCTCGCCTACTTCGGAAGTGGACTGGCTCAAAGCTTCCCCCGCAGTTTTAGTACTTGTTTCCGAAGAGGCACATGCTTCCATTTTGTTGTTGGAGCAATGTTTCTTCTTCGGTGAATTTCGTTTCAGTCCAAACAAACTCGATATTGCTGCCTTCATATTAATAGGGAAGCTGTGACGATGATAATGTTGTTCATTTGTTCCCAGACTATCTTTTCTCTTAGTCGATCCACATTTCTTGGATTTTCGTGGTCTAAAATAAACCCTAAAAAATTGTCTGCAAGGCGATTTCTTAAGGTCTTCTTCGGGACTAGACTGATCCAAATCCTTGGCTTCGTCACTGAACCTTGAAGTGTTTGCTTTCACCTCCTCTAACGTCATGTGAATAGGTTCACCGTTTTGATCCGCCGCGGCTGCTGAATCGTCCCAGCTTCTGACACGACTAACGTGTCCGTTTGGCTGACTCGTTATGGTTTTATCGTCGCAAAGCTTCGAAGTAGACTGACTCGAGTTTGCCATGCGATGAAAAGCAATTGCACCATCGATATCATCTCCTTGCGGGGTGTTTGTCGCTTTACTTTCAACAACATCATTCATGCTTTTGGCCCAACTTCTTGAAGCGACATTGTTCAAACTTTCGCTTCTGAATTGAGACGGTGGTTCTATTGGCCCATTTGTTAGAAAAACTGGTTCTTCGGAGCTCGGTGTGGATATATCCAATGATTTGCTACACAAAAGTGGTCTGGATCGAACATCCGATCTTCCATTTCCAGAGTGCTCTCTAAAGGCGGAAGAGTGTTCAGGCTGAACTTCTTGTAAAACATTTTGCCTTCCCGAATTTGGTTCGGAACTTGATTCTGCCTCTGAAACATTAATGGCGCCGCAACTGGGTCGAAGAGCTCTGGGTTTGACAACTGTTGTGAAATGAGCTGAAGGATCACTATGAGACCGCAATGATTTGTAAGAAACGTCAGAATTGACACTAAGATTCGCGTCAGCTTCGCTTTGAGTTTTATCTCTGCGTAGTCGAGCCATACGTGGAGGTCTAGTTGGTGGACCCGGTGATTTTAAAACCTCACAGTCACTTAGGGCTACTGAGGCAGCCGATGGAACGTAGTACGAACTTGAAGTGCAGTCATCGCTTAAATAATCTTCAGTTGTACTAGAAATATTCTCCTCCTTAGTTACATTTACTACTGTTTCAAGGTTTGGGTACTGGGTAATTTCTTCGGAGCTACTATTAGCGTTATGTAGGAAAATGGACGGGATTTCAGTATTACAATTTTGATGATCTATTTTGGAGTCTTTACTACGTTTACTATTATTTACACCACAGTCTGTTGAATTTTTTGATTTGTCACAGTCTAATGAGCGGCAGTTTCCATCGTCGCGCGTTAAACTGCACGGACTACCAGGTCTAGATGGTTCATCCATTTCTAGACCTATAGGTCCGATATCTCCGTTAAACCACTGAGGATTTTGAAGAGCTTCTTGGTCAGTAGTAAACTTGGTTATAGCGGTATTTTTGACCTTGTTTTCCGACAGGTCGTTCAAATCTTTGTTGTTTCCAGTCCTGAGACTGAATTCGACATCACACGTTTTATCTTCTGCCATAGCAATATTATCACCTTTTGCTTGCGCAGACACGTAAGGCTCGACACAGTGATAAGGCCATTTACCACTCACTAACCTATCGACGCTACATTTACATCTCATGTTTCACGCACAATGTACCAATAATTTTTACAGCAATTAATCTAAATGAGTCTAAAACCATTGGCTCTGTTCGAAACATTACTTCGTGGTAACGTAATAGGAACGTTCAATCTTCGCAATTCGGACAATTTCAAAACAGACTTTTAACAAACAGCTTGATCAGACTAAACTAATATCATGAACATAGAATTTTGCTACGAAAGGAATAGAATCCGTAAGAAAATTAAAATTAATCGAATTCATCAATTTCTGCTTTCCCGAATCATTAGTATAATAATTAAATTATTTTTACAGTACGGAAAGGCGGAAGTACAAGTAGAACTTTTAAGCCTTGGTAATGATGTCACTTCTTAATCTGGCTTTTCCATGATTAAAGAAAAGCGTTTAAAAAATAAAATGTTAAACATTAGAAGAATGAAAATCAGAATATATTGGATTTTCACACATAGTAATATAATTTCGCTAAAAAATCGACTTATTGCATAAAATCCGTAATTTACTTATCGTAGATAAATAATACTCCATAAACTATAAAATAGGCTATGATTCAGAAATTCAGAATCATCATCAATGGTCAAAATGGACTAGCAAGCCATGTCTTCAGGAATGTAGCCCACTCGATCACGCGCTTGACGATTGCAGGCTGCTGGGAAAAGCCTGGGATTTTGATGGCAGAGCTGGAAAACAACGTTAAAGGTTTACATGGTGCTGGTGGCTAAGAGGAATTTAGTCGGTGATCAATGATTTTTTTTTTTTTTGCTCTGGGTCCGGGACAAGGCTAGGGCTTGGTGCCATATAGCCAGAATTTTGTAGTTAGATCAGGTGTAGTCGGAGCTTCCGTTTAAAGATCGCCAGCGATGGAGTGGAAGCGATCTCTGGGGGCAGCTTGTTCCAGGGAGTGATGACGCGACGAAAGAATGAGAATTTAACTGAGTTATGTTTAGAGTTTGGGGAGATGTAACCAGGGAGGAGGAATGTTGTAAAGGAGTGGTCTACGCACGTTGTAAAAAGAGAGAGAATTCTCGCATATTCCGGGTTAGAGCTCTGAGACCTAACCGAGGCTCTTTTTTTTCAGGCGCTTGCGCGATTTTTTTCTCCGGACCGTCGGCCGCTAAAATTTACTCTCGCGTGAGTCGTTAGGCATAGAAATTTGAAACTTGGTTTTTTCTCTCTCTAACGTCAGTGATGACGTACTTGCGCACCGCTGTTGCGTAGTAGCTACTAGTCGGCCTCGGGTAGGTCTCTCTCTCCAGACCGCTAAATGGAGACCTCTCCGTAATACCTTTGGCCACTCCTCTACATTCCTCCTCCCTGATGTAACTTCAGGGGATGTACCGAACGGCCGCCACTTTTTTACAGAATTACAGATAGTGCCTACAAGTGCCCTCAGTAGGAAAACTACTATAGCAGTAGTTTTACAGAAAAAGACATATATAAGTTAATTACCGGTGAAACAGGTTCAAAATTGCATATATATAATAAGTAAGCTATGATCTATCTATGAACTTTTTAAAACAGTAACTTAATTCCGAACTAATTTACTTAAATTAAGGGTGCCTACAACCCTACAACTTACTATTTTACAGAAAATGCTTATATTTAAGTTAATTACCGATCACTAAATTAGGTAGGTTTTTGGTTTTTTATTATGTAAAAATTAGATTAAACTATAAATTTGATAAATCAAATGACAGAAAAGCAATAATGGTCTTCGAAGACACAAAAAAACTGTTTACTAGGCCTTGCCGGTACAACGGTACAATTTAAAAACTGCGTCGTCTGCATGGGGTGACAAAGTTCTACGTTTTGCCGTCTGAGGGCGCCACATGGCGATACTATTTGAAAACGGCCGGTATTGCTTGCCTTTCATATCCAGGGGTTATTAATCTGAGGGGATAGTAAGTTCTCAAGCCGGCCGGGAGTGTGGCGCTCTCCTGTAAGCTTAGCTTCTGGGCGGCTAAGTTTTAGGGAATACGACACATGTCGGCGATCCTACCCTATAGGTGCCGGCTGTCCCGTGTCCGCCGGAGGTGACTTACCCCAATTCCACCTTCCGTCACCTCCCAAGTAAACCTCATTCCTTCCCTGCTTCTACACATACGACCTAGCGGCCCCCGTCAGTGCTGGGCCGCGTAGGGTCTCCCGCTCAATTCTTCCTGGTGCTAAAGGCCTAACGGCTAAGCACTAGTGTTAGTTGGTGGTAAAAAAAAAAAGTTCTCAAGCCCAGCCCACAGAAACCGCGTAGAGTTATAGGGGCACAATGATTCCTGGCCCTTCCTACAGAAACAAGTGTTCCTGTTCCGTAGATTGGTTTTCAACCTCTAAGACTCTGTGTTGGCGATTTTTGTAGATGGACGAAATGGAAAATCTTCGAATTGAAGCTGAATTAGAAAAACAGCAGCAATTGGTTCGAAATTTGACGAATAACGCCGCTACGAGTGCGAATTTAAACGGTGTAACGCGTGTCGGGGAAAATCGATTTCGAAATGCGAGAACTGCGCTTTCGATTTCGACAAAACTGTCTTAGAGAATTCTATTTTTCTATCTCGATCGATACGACAGCGGTCGACATCGAATTCGAAATCGAAATCGAAATAAATTACAGAATAGCCCCCCAGTGGTGTAGCTGAAGCCTGATATGGAAATAATTCCACCAGCGGGGGCTTTGAAGGAAGAGAAGCTAGCAGGTTCCAGCGCCCGATTGGGTGAAAGTACTGGGAATTTATCAATACCTCCAGCTTCTGGATGTAATAGTTTAAAGCCTGGTTCTCACTTGGCGAAAAAATGCATTTTTCGCCACGCGACTTGATATAATAAAAATGTACTTTAAATGGAAATAAAAGGATAAATAAAATATATTTTTTTTTTCTTGAGATGCTTAAATAATATTCTTTAAATGTGGTATAATTTCAATTGTTCGAAAAGTCTGCCCTCATAGAGTTTGTGGTGTACATTTTACTGATGATTGTTTCGAAGTTGATTTGAAGGCCAAGCTCCTGAATAACGTTATCAGGAAGAAACTGCGTGACACAAGATAAAACTTTACCCATTTCCGATAATAAGCGTGTTCAATTGATTTGCTAACGACATATCCTTGAAGCTTCAGTCTTGTGGCATCTTTAGCAAAAATATCCATAAACTTATCCAGGGTTTTGTAGTTTATTTCAGAAAATTGACCTCGCATGGTGGCGCCAACAAACGCAATGATCACTGTAGACGCTAATAACCAAACTGCCAGAATTATTTCTTCAAAGGGTTTACCTTGTTTTTTCCTTGGATAAGCTGAAAAATATTGTAAAGTGAGTGTACAAAATGGTTTTAGAATTTCGATAATCCGAATCCGTAGAGTTTGTTTCTGCTGATTTAAGTTCAGAGTCAGTGGTATTAGAATTCATAACACACAATGAAAGAACAAAAGCTTAAAATAAATATTGACACAATCACCTTTTGTCGCCAAAATAAGCAAGCCGCCATTGTGGTTTAACGGTTTATAACAGATTTATATAATTCGGTGGTTGTTATTTGAATTTTTTTTTAAATGACTGGTAATGAAGAAAATTCATTACATGTAAGAGGGAAGAATGAGAGACAACTGATTGAAATGCTGTTGCAAATCAACTATATTGATATTTGTAGCTTAATGGCTTTAATAGTAGGGGACCCTAAAAGGTTTTTCAGTTCGAAGAACTGTTTTTGTTTTAATTTTGAGTTTGATGTGGAGATGCATAGTTTTTATTATAAATACTAAAAATTTACCTTCAGAGAATAATGTTGACATCAAATTCCAGATATTGTCGAAAGAATTACTGAAAATTTTCGAGAAAACATTTGGTCTTCTTTGCTTTGAATATAAGTGGACAGATTTTCTGAGCAACAAACAACATGAAATGATGAAAATGGAAATCACGAAGAGAAATACGGTCTACAATGAAATTAAATAGTGTAGCGGAATATTTCTCTCATTGCACGAATAATTGAAATATTAGTTATCCAATTTCATAAGCTTACATTGCCATCCATTTCTAAAAGTTGAGATACTTTTTTTATTTCCTGTTCTGGTTTCGAAGAAGCTGTGACGATCTTTTCAAAATGGATATAACTCGGGTAAATCATTGCTGAAAATTCTTTGTAATGGTAACGCGCATCTTTCATCATCCAATACATATCCATGATCTGAAATTTATTTTAGCTATACATTATAACATAGACCGAAACACGTACGAGATTTAATTATATCTAATTTTGAAAGAAAAGTTCGGGTAAGATAACATTATACCTTGAAAGAACGGAAAAATATTGAAAAAAAAATAAATTTTCTCATCACAAAATAATTAGCATTTAATTATTCCTAGAAACGAGGGACTACTATGCCGCCATTGGGCTAGTGGCGTCTGTTAAAACCAACCTCTTACTCTTACGGGAATGGCCGAATTCTCACAGGCTGAAAGAGGTAAGGCTAAAGTAGGGGTAAGAGGTTCGGGCTAGCAGACGCAACTAAAGCAATAATGTCACAGTAGTCCTCTTTTTTGACTAATTAAATAGTAATTATTTTGTAATAATTTTTTATACTTTTCGGTTTAAGCTTAGAAAAAGTCGCATTTTATTTTTTAAGGTATGTTACCAAAAAGGAATTTACTATAAGAAGACCTAAGTAGCGCGATTTTACGCTTCTAGTGGACAAGTAAGCCCCACCCCTTTCATGTCCTTCATTGCTCTGCGCTATTGGATCCCGTTTGGATAGGTCATACAGACGCAAATGACGTATTCCGACTAGATAAGAAACCTCGAGAAAAATAAACAAAAAATGGAGGCTGCCAGCGGTGCTGAAACGGTTAGGGAATGGTTTTTAATTGCCATTAACAAGGTAGTTAAAGGTTTCGAACCTAACTTAATGGATTTTGAGTACGTGTCTCTACGTGAAAATCGTTCGTTCTATAATTGTTTCTAAATCGAATCAAGTGTACTATACTTATGATTTCGTGGGTTCCAAAAACCAAACCAAGGCTTAACGAGAAGGTAAAAGAGTGGAAAACATTATTAAGTCCCGCCTCCGTTTCCAGCCTCCCCCCACCCATGAGGGGGGATTGTCGACTATCATGCGCCAACAGGACGCCTTTTTAGGCCTTCTTATAATAAATTCCTTCTTGATGTTACCTAAACTTTTCGTCTAAACTTTTGGAACTAAAATTTTAAATCTACACTTCTCATGAGATTTTTAACGTACATTAGCCCAAAACGTGTAAGATATGCTGGGCGTTTCGCAAAGTCTTATGACGAAATTTCTGAAAATAAAATGCAATATTTTTATAAAAGTAGTTAAACATCGTGCTGGATAAATTGACCGCCGATATCAGTAATGTTAGAGAATAACCACCGTTGGAAAGAATTGGAAATCAACGAATGTAGCGAAAAATGGCAAAACTTATTGTAGGGTTGAGATCCCATTTTTTGAAAACACATATTTTTTAAGGTGATGTAGGTTCCATCATTTAATGGCTTTGAGTCTTCATCTTTATTAAAGTATTTGTAGGCATATATCAATTACATTCTTGCTATTACTGATAAATCAATGCAGTTCTACTCAAAATTTGAAGCAAATTCTTTGCATTTATTTACGTTTGTTAGTAGCACTAAGCAGACTCGGTGCAATTAAATATTCTTACCAGCTAATAATCAAATAGTAAGTCTCGCTACTGGTAACGTGCTAATAATACTGTCTCAAAAGTTTAACTTTCAGGAAGTATAATTTCCTATATTTCACCGCCGAAGTTTTCAGACCGAGAGAGAGCAATTCTTGGGCAGTTTTTGTGCGAGTGTTGCACGCGAGTTTCCAGTGGCGGATGAAAACGAGTGCTCTAGTCACGTGCAGTCAGTGAATATCGATATTATACGTGCTAACTGCTCTAGCGTACTCGGGCCATAGTGACGTAGTAAATGGATATGCTCATATCGATAATCAACCTGCCACCACGAGAATTATCCGCGTCGCTTCTAAGTTTTCAGGTACATTGCCAAGCAAATTTTATTTTGAACTAAAGAGCTGAAAAGGATTTTATCCTACCCATTCATACACCTATAAACGTAGAATATTGAAACCAAAACACACACGTCGTTTAAACATATCTTAAGAACTCGGACATTATTAATAGCTAAAGCATTTGTCTTTAAATCCTAGTTGTATATAATGACAGGTGTATTTTACTTTTTGGTTATGTAATCAAATATCTCGTTTCTTCCACCCCAAGCTTCTTCAATTGCGTTCTGAAATATTTAGATTTAAAAAGTCCAAATGAATACATTAGAATTCGCATGCCGAGCTTAAAGTTTCGCTAATGTAGAAAAAGGGGTGTCTGCTATATATGACATAAAATTAATGACAAACATTCCTTTGGGAAATTTGTTTTACGTGAAGTAATAAACGGCTTATGAAATACTTACTCTGTAGGTGAACACTGTTATTAATGACCCATTAAAAACCTCATTTCTAGTATAGAAAAAAATAATGTTATGTTTTTAAATTTAAAATGAGTACTGCTTATGCAAGTTAATCATTTTTAATGGAATAACGGCTGAAGAGAGATCACGGTTCGAAAGTTACCGTGTTAAAGTTTTAATTCAAATAAGCACTTTTATGAACTACATGAAGTAGAAGTACTCATTTTGAAAAATAATTTTAAAAAAATTATCAGCACCTATCGTTGGTGTAATTGACACAATAAAGTAGGACGTTTTCGAAAACCTAAAGCGTGGAAAGCATTACGTATTGGGAATCATAGATAAGTTATTATTATTTGTCTTTAACTTACCAAAGTATATAGTGCACTTTTAATCATTTCGAATTAATTTTGACTTGAAAACCGCTCTAAACTAAAATAATAGTAAAATTCTACACTTAAAGTCTGTTAACAATAATTTAGAAACAAATCCGGTTCAGTCAATTTATTGAATTTAATACCAACTTGATTAGATCAGGCTAATTGTTAGGATTGTCTACTAGATCTATGTCTACAAATTGGAGAAAATTAATTCGTAACTCCTAGAAACTATCAGTTTCAGTACAGTTTTTCTGAAATCACCCATTCTACAGATAATTCTCGAATCCGTTTTCACAGTGAACGTTGCGCACTCAATATGCCGCGAAAAGCTCTGACAGTCTCATTTATTTCTAGAACGCGTATTGAGCCATAAGTAACGTAACAATATTAAGTTTGGTAAAGAAATACAGTAAAGAAAAGTCCTTTTTCCCAATAAAACTTCCATTTCCATTGTCAAAACATTCGTAGAAGTGACCAATTACGAAGTAGAGACAACAGTTATAAACACCAATGAGTAAGATGGCTTTAGAGCTGCGATGTCCAATTCGTATTTACGCAAAGTCCCTCATAAGATGGGCTGTTGGGAAGTAACCTTGCTTAAGCCTGGTTTTCACTGGCTCAAAACGCAGGAAAAACCCCGCTTTCCGAGCCGTTTTTCAGAGGTAACTTGCCGCGAATCTTCGCGTTTCTTGGGCGGCAAGCACGGAAATGTTTATCGTTATTTATATGATAGAAATGAACGTTTTTACAAAGATAATAAATTCTAAGAAAATCGATAGGTTGCTATTGGTGAATTTTCAACCGAATTCGTAAGCCTAGGTCTCCACGAGCTCGCACTCTTTCATATTACAAGTTTTAGTGAAAACGTTTTGTCGTGTCTAACTAGTCCGTTTTTTTCAGGAATTTTCTGCAAAATTTTGCGGATATTTCTTTTTGCTGTTCCGTGAAATTTTCGGCAGTGAAAACCAGGCTTTAAGTGATACAGCAGTATTGGAAAGGTTATATTGAAAGGGTCATACTTACTGTTATTATGATACTTGTTGCGTGTAATTTGTCGTTGAATGTAGGTCACGCCTCATATCGCAATTATGGTTTTACTTGGTTTCTCACTTCCACGGAAAATAAAATTTGCTTTAAAAGTTTCACGAAACTGTAATTTATATCTCGTATAATGAAGTGAAAATAAAATTTGCTTTAAAAGTTTCACGAAACTGTAATTTATATCTCGTATAATATCGCGGAAAATTCGTCAAAACACCGGCATCAACCAGTTTTCACTGAAACTTGTAATACAACAAGAGGTTCCGAGGGAAACCCTTACAATTTTGTCGCGCTTTCTAATGTATTTTAGCAATGTATAATGAACTCCATATTGATATAATAGCTAAGGATAATTATTACAAAAACTATATTTAGGCACTGTATAATTAATGCTTAACTTTTATACAGTAACATTGCTAATTTTTTAATAGTTTTTCTTCTGTAAAATAATGAGTGAATTTACATGAATATTCAA
The DNA here is from genome assembly GCA_019434445.1 of Phalangium opilio. NCBI lineage: Eukaryota > Metazoa > Arthropoda > Arachnida > Opiliones > Phalangiidae > Phalangium > Phalangium opilio. The sequence continues at coordinate 17,774 of JAEQBA010004840.1, forward strand.
ATAATTTTTTATTTAGTGAAATTATGTAAATATTTAAATAATTTAATAACTATTTTTAAAGAAAATAATAAAATCTCCCGCAGTAGGGCTCGTACCCACTTACTACAACCTACCACTACGCTAGAGCACCGGCGCTACGAAATATTTTGACAAAATAAAAAAGTGCGAGCTCTGTTTGTGGAGAGCAAGGCTTTCTTTTCGTGTTGAAAATGCACCAGTAGCAACCAATCGCTTTTGATTAACTTCATTTTTGTAAAAACGTTCAGTTTTATCAGATAAATAACGATTAAGCCGAAATTTTTCATCAAATTAATCGGTATTATGCATTTAGAAATTTAACTCGACAACGCCAAGGCCTTCACTTAAAAAATTTCGTCGAAAACTCTTCTCGCAAGCTAACCACGCATTTGTCGCTTCCCATTAGCCACCGCTTTCCTTTCCGTAAAAATTTGCGGAAAAATAGAAAAACAATTCCGTGGTTGTTGCCTAGAAAACGCGAAATTCTGCGGTAAGATACCTGTTAAAATACGGCTCGGCACGCCCACTTCCCCGCGCTCTGAGCCAGTGATAACAATATTACATATGTGTAATATACTTCAAACGCGGTGTTTCTATGATATTTTCATTAAGACCAGAGTCATTTCGCCACAGGGCCTGGCAGTGCCCGAATAGCTCTTTAAAGCCTGGTTTTCACTGGCCCAAAACGCAGGAAAAACCGCGTTCCGTGCCGTTTTTTCAGAGGTAACTTGCCGCAAAATTTCGCGTTTTCTGGGCGGCAAGCACGGAATTGGTTTTCTATTTTTCCGCAAAATTTTACGGAAAGGAAAGCGGTGGCCAATAGGAATCGACGAATGCGTGACGTCATAGGCTTGGTTTTGGTTAGCTCGCGAAGTTTTTTTCGACGCCATTTTATTTTAATTGAAGGCGTTCGTGTTGTCGAGTTAAATTTATAAAAATGTATAGTTATCGATTAGTTAACGACGTTTGGCCTAATCGTTATTTATATGATAAAAATTAACGTTTTCAACAAGACAATAAATTCTAAGAAAATCGATAGGTTGCTATTGGTGCACTATCAACATTACTGGTAAGCCTTGGTCTCCACGAGCTCGCACAGTCGCACTCCTTCATATTACAAGTTTTAGTGAAAACGTTTTTCCGCCGTTTTTTTAAAGAATTTTCCGCAAAGTTTTGCGGAAAGTTTTTAACTGTTCCGTGAAATTTTTGGCAGTGAAAACCAGGCTTAACACGCTATGTTGATTTACCCTTGATAAAAGTAATTTTAGAAATATAACTATAGCCAGTATTAGCATTATTTGGATAGAAACATTAGTCATATCAGATGTTAGATAAGGGACTAGAAGTATCGAGGAAACCAAATTCTTCACTTGGCGAAAGTGAATATTCTTGACAACACACCAACAATTGGCCCTCTGGTAGCGGTTTCTGATTTTTACCTCCAAAACGTGAGACGCTCGCGGTAGTAGACGACAGAACTAGATTCAAGCACCTGCGTCCGTGTTCCGCGGCTTTAGGTTGAGGGGAAGGGGGTAAGAAATGTTTTTGGAACTCGACCAATTTTTTCTCTCTATTGTAGGCACGATGGAAGCGGCATAAAATCCTCAAATTTGTTCACTAGTGCCAGGATCTATTACCAATGCTAGAGCACTTCACTTCTAGTCCCTTATTTTACTTAACTGCTCATATAAATCATACGCTATTTATTTATAAATCTTTTAACTCTTAAATATAATCCATATTTATATAATCAAGCCCAGATCAAACCGCTTTGTAACCTTAGCCTTGTAAGCCTTTTTATGGTCAGATTTTTACAGTTTTCAACGTTAATATTTCAAAGTAAGTTTTTAAACGTTCCATTAAAAATTTATTTTAAATACTTTCAAACAATAAACTAAATTTAAATTTTCCTATAAAGTATGATTAGTCGCGACAGTTCCATTTCAACCAATTTTACTTATATTTACAAAATGGGTTCAGTTAATAGTAGTGAAAAATGTAAGATGCTTAAATAATGAGTTATAAGTGCTTTTCTTGTGCCTTGATATTTATAGTTAGTGCTATATCTTAATTCTCATAAAATGATTAATACAATTATCTGTAAGCATTAATATTTCGATTAGGGTTAACATCATCCAATTTATCTATTTTAACTTTCATTTAAGTTTAAACTACGCTTCTTAAATACGAATTGAATTGAATTTTTAATTAGTTTAATATTAATAAAATGTTTAAGGTTCAACTGTTGATAGTCTTGTGAATATTTACAATTGTTGATCGGCTTACATATTTGGATTCTACATTAATAGTTTCCATTGAATAAAACTGCGCTTTATAACAAACAATGTCTTTAAAATGTTACACAACTATTTATTATAATATAAGTATATTCTTTTTGATGTGATATTTACAGTAAATACAGAAGTGCTTAAATTACGAGTATTTCAAGTGAAAGCTCGATAAAACAAAAGAACGTTTTTAAAAATTCCTTATATACTTTTCCAATTATTTCAATATAGTTTAGAATATGTTTCGAATTTTTTCAAAATAGAATTTTACTATTTATTGTGTTTCTAAGACAATCCACACATCCAATAAAAACAGCTATTCGCGATGATTATAATGTCGGTGATCACTTTTTGTGACAAAAATAATAATAATAATCTAACTTTATTTCGTGTCCATAACACCCAGTGGGCTATTTTTCCTTAACCCATACATTCCTAAACATGGGATAGCATTTCGAGTCGTTCTGAAGTCTTACGTTGGTAGTAGCAATTTTTCTTAAACATGTTAGCTCTACTTTAAACTAAGTCAGAAATGCGCAGAGTAACATAATGAAGTTTCAAAAGTGAAATTAAAATAGTTTATTAACTTGTGGATTTGCAAATCGAGTTCAGGAACGGGAATGATTGAGACGTTTTTAAAATCAAGACGTCATACTTTAGATAACGAAAACATTTTTATGAATTTATCAGTTATTATCACTCATGTCCATTTATTAGCCTATTCTAACGCTTTCAAACATAAATATGTTAACCGAACCAACTCGGCTCGAGTAGCCGTTTTTCCAACACGAGCCGAACAAGTTTTTAAGAAGTTCGCTCAGTTCAACTAGTGAACAGTCCTACTCCCAGCATCCTTAGCGTTTCGGTAGGGTCATGTCAGCAGCCCTCAGCCACGGGTCGACCCTATCAAACCGCAAGGCACTATGGGAGACTTTCTTTGCCGCAGATCGTCCATCATTACCACTCCATCTCACCTCTTTCCTCCAAGTTCCCGTCTACACGCTTGAGCTTCACAACGGCCCTCCAGTACTGATTTAACTGTGTTTGTAGGTGATGCCTTATCCCAAATTCATCGAACCAGAAGAAAATAGGGGAAGTGGGTAGCCGTAGCCTTGAGCCATACAAGTCGTCCAGTGATTCTCACTTACAATGGTCGATTCCCCTACCACCCTTAAAATTTGAATCTGGCCAATCGGCGCGAAGCATAAAATAGTACCAGATTTCATTGCGAACGCCACCATGTAGCGAACTGTCGAACTAACTTGTGTAGTCTGCTTATATTTCTGCTGTGCTTCAGTTTGAGTTAGGGTTACGTCAGGCAACGGGTTAATGCGGATATTGGTTTAATTAAGGACGAAAATTCGGTTATTTAATAAAATGAATGTCGTTAAGAGTACGCAGTGTGATTTAACGTACAAGGAAACTACCTATAAGAAAACTCAGGCTGTGTTGAAAGGAAAAGCAAGATCTACCCAAACCAATCCCAATGTTAAAAATCAAACTACAACAACTTGGATACAACTTTATTACTTTGAACTCTTCCCTATCACAGTTTAAAACTTCGGACAAGTTAATTTTTTCCCTGGAACTTAGAAATACCATTGTATTTAAAAATAAAGACATATTTTAAAATAAGTTATGAATTTAGTACTTACCACTCGATTCCAGCCTCTGCCATTCTGCCTGAGTGCCTCACTGCCTCTAGCAGACGCCTCTAGTCAGTTGGAAGGCGTAGGGCCGTACTGTCCACAGAATTACGTCACTCGTGTGTTAATGCGCGTAAAAATCCTATCTCTCTTCACCCCCACGGGGAGGGAAATGGCGCGAAAAATCCGTAAACGGGACGCCTCGCGAAGTTGCCCAAGCTACCCACTTCCCCTATTTTCTTCTGATCGAACGTAGAGCCCTACTCGCCTTGAAAACCTAAATAAAATAATTCACCAGGATTTTGTCATGTTTTTTATGAAGATAACAAGGGGTACTCGTTTATTTAAATTTTATTTTATTTTCTTTTCAAAAATATTGTCTGGCTTTTGGGGAAGTTGGGATTTATTTTACAAAGACGTTTCCCAAAAGGTCCTAAAAATGCTAACCCTATAATATACAAACGTTTTTACAAGACAAATATTTCATATTATTGTACAAAAAGTAGTTCAGGATAGGTTTTGATATATTGCATTTTTAGTTGTATTTTCCTGCGTGTTCTTTTCAGAATAACTTAATTTTCTTATGATTTTCGTATCCAAGTAACACTTCCAAACGTTGAGATCACACAAGCCTTCGCAGCCTGTGTTCTTTTTATAACGCGTAATTTTAAGCACCTAATTTTAATCAATTTTATAAAGAATAAAATATTTGTAAAATTCCTCTAAGAAGTTCTTGTAAAAGCGACAGAATTTTTCTTTTTTGGCTAAAATTCATCAAGTAGGTTTAGCATATAACTACATTAATTGCATTTTGGCTATTACGTATACTTAAATGCAGCTCCACTTAAAATCTGAAGCAAATTGGTTTCTAGCAAAAATCCAATTGTACCAAACAGATTCGGTGCAATTGAACATCTTTCCCAGCTGATAATCAAATAGTAAATTTCGCTAACTAGTAACGTGCTTATAATTAGGGGTGCGCGAATAGCACTTTTTGGGAATCGAACCGGATGCCGAATAGCAAAACAAATTTCCTTATCAAATACCGAAACGAATAGTTTATTCCAAATCGAATACGGAATTGTTCGGCCTTGGTAAATTTTTTGCTAGCCGATTAATCGCGAATAGTTAACCCTAATACTCACGATTACTAGGCTTAACTATTCGTGATTAATCGGGTAGTAATCGCAAATAGTTATTACAAAGCAAGGAGAAAACCATTTAGAGCCTTCTAAATTTCAAAATACCTCTCCTCATCGGTGGCCAAGTATTTCTTTAAATTTTCCTAGCCTCCTAGGTACTTGCTGGTAGTTTTTGATGGGGACAAATTAAATTGGGATGATATTATTTAAAATATTGTGGGTCTCTCTAGTGCCAAGGACCTAAATTTATGGTAGTCGAACTCTAATCGAATAGTCAGTTCGGTATTCGGCATTCGTAATGAATAGTGAAAATGGGCATATCGAATACCGGATCGAATTACTCGGTTCGGTATTCGATCAAATTATTCGATTGAGAAGGTTAACCGCACACCTCTACTTATAAAACTCTCCCAAAGCTTGCCTTTAAGGAAGTAAATTATAATATCAAAAGTACACATATTAAACAAATAGTGTCGATCAGTTAGGTGAAAGGGTTCCCAATTTCCTACTACTTAATTTCCTGTTATTGGTTTTTATGACAGGAATAAATAATGCTTTCTCTAGCGAACTCCTGCCATAAATTGACAAGTGTATTTTACTTTTTGGTTATGTAATTGAATACGTTGTCTCTTCCTCCCCAAAGATCAGCAATTCCGCCCTGAAATATTTAGATTTTTAGTATTCAAATGAACACTGAAGAAACTTAAAGAGCTTTTTAATAAGTTTCGCTAATGGAGGAAACTTGGTTTCTGGGATCTATGACTTCTAATTAATTGCCAACGTGAAGTAATAAACGAGTAAATTAATGCTTACCCCGTAAGTGAACACTGAAATTAAGGATCCATTGAACCCCAAATTTCTGGTTTAAAGAAAAACAAGAAATATTATTTTTCTAAACTTTAAATGAGTATTGTTACTTCGTGGAGTTCTTAAAAGGTTTTATTTAAATTAAAATTTTAGACCGTGGTCTCTCTTCTCAGCCGTTATTCCCTTCACAATGATTAATTGAACTTAATTATTGTGGACTGAGCAATTTAAATAATTTTTAAAAAAAACCATGGATCAGAAATTATGAAAGAGTGGCCGGAATCAACTCAAAATTGAGTACCTATCGTTGGCGAAATTAACACATGGAACTAACATTGATCCGAGGTCCTAAAACGTGGAAAGCATTACGATTTATCATAGAAAAGTAATTATTATTTCTCTTTAACTTGCCAAACTGTATGGTGCACTTTTAATCATTTCGAATTAATATTGTCTTGAAAACAGATCTAAAGTAAAATAATAGTATAAATCTACACTTAAATCCGCTTCAGACAATTTAATAAAAAATTTATTCAATCAGTTTAATTCTTCAACAAATTTTAGACAAGTAATTCAAACTCTTAATTTCAAAGCAGCTTTTCTGAAACCGTTTTCCTCTCTGAACGTGCGCACTCGATGTGCCTCAAAACGTTTAACATTCGCGTTCCCAACCCATTCGTTCGACGCGTAGTTGAGTCATAAGTAACGTAACAAGACTAAGAATGCAATTCAAATACAGAAATATTTAGCAGTGTTTCCAAATAAAACGTGAATCCATTGTCAAAACCTTCGAAGAAGTGACCAATTGCGAAGCCAAGTTATAAACACGAATGAGTAACATGTCTAATTCATATTCACGCAAAACTCCCATGGGCAGTTGGGAAGTAGTTTAACAGTGTGGGAGTGGTTTTATTGAAAGGGTGATACTTACTGTTATTATGATACATATTGCGTGCAATTCTTTATAAATGTCACGCTCCTATTACCGCGCTTTTTTTATTCTCGCTTTTTAATTAACGTTGTTTCTCATTATTACGAAAACGGAAACTCGATAAACGACACAGAGTCATGAATAGTTTTGCGAAAAAGTCCCCCAAAACCGTTTTCACTGTAATACAAAAGAGCTCGATCTCCATTGTGAGGACCAAGTTTTACTTTTGCACCAGTAGCAACACATCAATTTGGTTTAACCAGGGATAGATTTATTTTTTTAAGACGGAATGGACAACGTTTGGCCTTTACTTCAGTCCGACTCATAGCCGAGTATAGGGCCCCTTCCCTTAACACCTAACCAAAAAATTAAATTATCTTATTGGCTCACTAAAACTACGTATTGGTGACGTTGCTGGCAAGGAGGACCAAAAATACGTAATTCCTGTTTACCTCTGTCGCTATGACTACGACCCCTCTTGCGTTGTACAGATAAGCGTCTTCACAGGGGCTCAAAATGGAGCCGTCTAAAAGCGTGGGTGCGGAAATTATTCGGGAATTGTTTTTAATTGCAATTAATAAGATAGTTAGTGAATTTCGTGCCGGTGTTTTGGATTTGGAGTACATCTGTAAGGGTGAAAAGTGGTCGCTAATTCTTTCTAAAGCTAATCAGTCTACTATCCTCATGATTTTGTAAGCGAATTTGATGAAGTTAACCAAGGCTTAGTGAATGGCCAGGAGTTTTGTGACCTTAGTGTTTGGTTAAAACCTGTTCGTGTTATACATTCGACAACCTAAACTAGAAAAAAAAATTTCGTCGAATGAGCCTTGTGAACTAACCAAAATCACGGACGCCTAGAAAATTTTTTCCGCAAGTTACCTCTGAATAAAACGGCGCGGCATGTCGATTTCCCAGTGAAAACCAGCCTTAACTACGTAGGAAATCACGCGAAGCCTTCGTGTTATATATGGCAAACGAGGTATATTTGTAATATACTAACTAAGACCAGATTTTTTTCGAAAGTAAAAATGCGAGAGTGAATCAAGAAGCAGTATAATTCCCAGATATCGTACAAAGCCTTTCTAAATCGATTAATAGACTTACCATCTAACTACCGCTATCAAGATCATTCGCCACACTGTCTCTTTCAGCAAAACTTGGAGAACGACACCCCTCTGAAGATTTGGGGGATGTCTTGGGACGCTGGTAAAGACCTCCTTAATTATGATTCACAGTCACTTTTGCAGTATTTTGGCAGTCCCACAATGACCAAGAGGGGACTCATCCAGGCCGTAGCGAGGATCTATGACCCCTTGGGTCTACTCGCCCCTTACACAATACGAGGCAAGAGATGATGTTCCAAGTACTGTGGGAACGAGGATTAACATGGGACGACGAGCATCCGCAGGACCTGGCCTCTCAATTTTACAGTTGGTGTGAAGAATTGACGGAGATTAAAGAATTGAAGACTCCGCGTTTCTACTACAGAGAAGCCAGCACCAAGGAGATCATCTCAAGACAACTGCATTGTTTCGTAGATGCTAGCGAGAAAGCGTACGCCGCTACCGTTTACCTACGTTACGAAGATTCCGCGGGGAAAGTTACCACGTGCCTCGTCACCTCTAAAACCCGAGTCGCACCCATTAAGAAGTTAACCATCCCTCGCCTGGAACTCATGGCCGCCGTCATCGGTGCACGTTTAGTCACCCACGTAAGCAAAACACTTACTAATAAGCCCACTAGTATACATCTTTGGTCCGACTCGACCATCACGTTGCAATGGATCAAGGGATCTGCCTCGAGATGGAAGCCGTTTGTCAGCAACCGCGTCCGAGAAATTCAAGAGCTGACAGACCCGCAATTATGGAAGAAGCATTGCAGGGGAGACACCAATCCGGCAGATCTCCCTTCCAGAGGTATCAAGATGAGGGAGCTGGTAGAAAGCAAGCTATGGTGGTTTGGACCCCCATGGCTCCGTCGAGAGTATCAAAATCAGGCCGAGCCCCTAGACTTAAGAGAAACCCCAAGCGAGGCCCTTTAGGAAGGAAGGAGAAGCGTCTCGAAAGATGCCATTAGCATACTAGTAGCCAGTGAGGGAACAGAAGATACACTCTTGGACCTTAACCGATTCAGCAATCACTCAAGGTTGAATCGTACAGTTGCATGGGTTCACCGTTTCATTCATAACTGCAGAAACCCTCAGAACCGTAAGAAAGGCGAACTGTCAGCGGAGGAGATAGCACGAGCAGAGCAGACCCTCATCAAGAACGCCCAAGGAAATAGTTTTCCCGAAGAAGTGACTTCCCTTAAAAAGGGTGACAGAATATCAGTTAATTCGAATTGAGCGAGGCTCTTCGAAATAATTGATAAAGTCACGAGCCCGAGCCGAGCCCGAAAGTTTATGAAAACGTTTTCTGAGCTTGAGCCCGGGCTCACAATACGTCACAAACAAAGTGAGCCTTGAGCTGAGCCCAGGTTCAACTGTAAAATCAACGAGAGCTTGCGCTGAGCTCTCTTACAAATGTTTTGGCTTTCCTGAGCTCGAGCGAGGCCAACTGAAAACTATGAGACCGCTCAGTTTGAAAGGGCGCTCACTGTTTTGAGACAGCGCTCAGCTTGGCTCAGCGCCGTATTCAGTGCCAACAGAAACTAGCGTAACTCATTTGTAGATGAAGTTTTGAATTTTTTTAATACAAATGTAGTGCAAGTCATTTGGATAGTAAATATGTATTACAGTTTTGAATTTATCGCGTAAAAATAGCTGCAAAATTATTTATTTCAACATCTACACTGTTTGGAAGAAATATGAGACCAAGCTCGAGCTTGAGCTTACTAAATTGAATGAGCCCGAGCTCGAGGTGAGCCTTAAATTCTATCGATTTTGAGCCCGAGCTCGACGTGAGCCTTAAATTCTATCGATTTTGAGCCCGAGCTGAGCCCTCGAAAGATATTAGAGAGAGCTTGTGCTCGAGCTTAGCCCATCAAAATTATGCGAATGAACCCGAGCCCGAGGCGAGCACATTTATAAAAACTAACTGAGCTTGAGCTCACATTGAGCTCTAAGGAAACATTGTTTCAATTTTGAGCTTGAGGTGAGGTCGTTGTCAATTTCTGAGCCCAAGCAATGGTGGACAGGTATGAACTACTCCCCTATCACTAGCGACTTTGTCGCCATCTATGATGGAGTCAAAATATTACGAAGCGGTGGTGCTCTAGCGTAGTGGTAGGTTGTAGTAAGTGGGTTCGAGCCCAACTGCGGAGATTTTATTATTTTCTTTAAAAATAGTTATTAAATTACTTAAATATTTACATAATTTCACTCAGAAAAGAATTATTTGAATATTCATGTAAATTCACTCATTATTTTACAGAAGAAAAACGATTAAAAAATTAGCAATGTTACTGTATATAAGTAAGGCATTAATTATACAGTGCCTAAATATAGTTTTTGTAATAATTATCCTTTGCTATTAAATCAATATGGAGTTCATTATAAATTGCTAAAATACATTAGAAAGCCCGACAAAATTGTAAGGGTTTCCCTCGGAACCTCTTGTTGTAAGTTTCAGTGAAAACTGGTTGATGCCGGTGTTTTGGCGAATTTTCCGCGATATTATACAAGATATTGATTACAGTTTCGTGAAACTTTAAAAGCAAATTTTATTTACTCTGGAAGTGAGAAACAAAGTAAAACTATAATTGCGATATGAGGAGTGACCTACATTCGACGACAAATTACAAGCAATAAGTATCATAATAACAGTAAGTATGACCCTCTTAATATAACCTTTCCAATACTGCTGTATCACTTAAAGCCTAGTTTTCACTGCCGAAAATTTCACGGAACAGCAAAAAAAAAATCCGTAAAATATTGCGGCGGCAAAACGTTTTCACTAAAACTTGTAATATGAAAGAGTGCGGGCTCGTGGAGACCTAGGCTTACGAATTCGGTTGAAAATTCACCAATAGAAACCTATCGATTTTCTTAGAATTTATTGTCTTTGTAAAAACAACGTTCATTTCTATCATATAAATAACAATAAACAATTCCGTGCTTGCCGCCCAGAAAACACGAAGATTCGCGGCAAGTTACCTCTGAAAAACGGCGCGGAAAGCGGGTTTTTTCCTGCGTTTATAGCCAGTGAAAACCAGGCTTAAGCAAGTTTACTTCCCAACAGCCCATCTTATGAGGGACTTTGCGTAAATACGAATTGGACATCGCAGCTCTAAAGCCATCTTACTCATTGGTGGTTATAACTGTTGTCTCTACTTCGTAATTGATCACTTCTACGAATGTTTTGACAATGGAAAAGGACGTTTTATTTGGAAACATGGCTATAAATTACTGTACTTTATTATCAAACTTAATCTTGTTACGTTACTTATGGCTCAACTCGGCGTCCAAGAAATGACTTTGTGCTAGACTTTTTGTCTAGAAATCGATTGCGCACGCTCAGAGTGGAAAACACATTCCCATATTTTCAGTAGAAAGGATGATTTACTGATTTCAGAAAAATTGTACTGAAATTGATAGTTTCTTCGGGTAAAAAATCAATTTTCTCAAAATTTGTAGACAAAATTCTTGTAGAAAAATTTTACCTATAGACTGATTTAATTAAGTTGGAATTAAATTGACTGAAGCGGATTTACTTCCCGATTGTTATCAGACTGTGTAGAATTTTACTATTATTTTGCTTTAGAGCAGTTTTCAAGGCAAAATGATTACCAGCGCACCATTCACTTTGGCAAGTTGAAGACAAATAATAATTACTTTTCCATGATAATTCGTAATGCTTTCCACATTTTAGGACCTCGGAACAATGTCAGTTCCATGTGTCAATTACGCCAACGATAGGTAATCAATTGCGTGTGAATTATGGCCACACTTATTTCTCGATTTCATAAATATTGAAATTCTGATCAGTGGTTTCCTAAAATTTTTTTTTTTCCTTTTTTTTTCCAAATGAGTACTGCTACTTCACGGAGTTCTTTCAAAAGGTTTAAATTAAATAAATCGGGAGTTTTCGGACCGTGGTCCCTCTTCAGCTGTTATTTTGTTAACAATGACTTACTTGCATTAGCAGTACTCATTTTAATTTTAGAAAAATAATATTTCTGTTTTTTTTCTTTATACCTGCAGAAATGTGGGTTTTAATGGGTCCATAATTTCGGTGTTCACCTACAAAGTAAGTATTTCTTTAGCCGTTTATTACTTCACGTAAAAACAATTTCACAAAGGAATGTTTTTCATTTAAAATATATATGCCCGAAGCCAATTTCTCTGCATTATCGAAACTTTATTAAGAACCTTGGCATGCGACTATCCTTAAGTTTTTAGCGTGTTCATTTGAATTCTTTAAATCTAATTATTTCAGAACGGAATTGATGATTCTTGGGGAGGAAGAGACGAGATATTTGACTACATAACAAAAAAGTAAAATACATTTGTAATTATATACAATCAGGGATATATTTAATTTTAGAAGTAGGAATTGAGAACGGTTAGTATTTACTTCAGTCCGGCTCATAGCCCAGCATAGAGCCCCTCCCTTCAACACGTAACGAAAAGTTTAAATTTTCAGATTGGCTCACTTAAACTAGGTTTTGATGACGTTGCTGACGGGGACGACGATCCATTATACCTCTGTCGCTATGACCCGCCTCTTCTTTCATACCCCCTTCCCGGGGAAGGGGATCCAGAACTATGACGCGCGCCCAGATTACTCTGTTCTCCATTCCTACTTCTAAAATTAAATCTATCCTCTATCCCTGATGCAATTAAGACTTAATACTATCCGAGTTCTTAAGATCCGTTTCCACGGCGTGTATGTATGATTTGGTTTCAGTATTCTACGTTTATAGCATAGGCGTATGAACGTTTAGAATATTTCACTTAAAACCAAATTTATAAGGCCATGTACTTGAAAACTTAGAAGCGAATCGGATCATACTCGCGGTGACAGGTTGACACTTTGACACTCGAGATGAACATATCCATTTATTACGTCACTATGGCCCGAGTTCACTAGAGTACTTGTACTCAGTGAAGTCGTGGAGAGAGAAAGTTCGGTGCTGCTTTTATTTACTCCTGACACTAGGACCAATAGATCTAGTAAAATAGCGTTGCAACTATAATTTTTCTACCTTGAAAACTCCAAATAAAGTATACCAAGAATGGATTTACTATAAGAAGAACAGAGTTTAAGTGATTATCCCCTCGATGAGTTTACAGCATAGACTTATGCCGATGCACACTTATCGCTTCTCATAAATTTCTAACATGAACTTATGGTCAGAAGAGTTTGAAAGAGAAAGAATTCGGTAAAACACCCAATAATTGTAATATCCCGGTGCCTTAAGACCATTCTAAAAAGAACGTCAGTAAATACTTGCTTTCGCTTTCAAAATTTCCCTCGATTTCTTTGAATGTTAAAATAGGGAAGCTTGAAACTCTTATTGTCGACGGGTAAGAGGAATTTTTAAGGGAGGGTATATGGCTTAACCTAACTATCATAATTTCCTTCCTTTTAAAATATACGAACGAAAAATATCACCTCACCACAATTCTCTCCCATTCACTCTCCCTTCAGTGACGATCGAAAAATTTTATACTGTCTAAGGCAGTTCTCTTTCACGACACCGCCACCACCGCCAACAGGCCAGGTCAAACTAAGACCCACATCGTAGATGTTCATCACACGATGTGGCTAAAAATATATAAAGTCCCGCCTCCGTTTCCAGCCTCCCCCCACCCATGAGGGGGATTGTCGACTCTCACGCGCGCACCGAACGCTTTTTTAGCCCTTCTTATAGTAAATTCCTTCCTGAGTATACTAAGTCAAAATTAGGAAATACAGACAAAAATAGTTAAAAGTTTTTTAAATAACTTTCTAAATGAAAAATAAGACATTTAAAGCCTCGGAAAATGTTCTTAGTGGTCAATGAGTAACCATAGAAAGAGGGTTTTCGAAGGAAGCTTTGAATAATGCTTGATTAACTCATAAATTTTAACTTCTGTAGTCTCTTATTCTATGAGAGCGATAGCTCTCTTAGATAAGACCTCATACCGACTTCAATGTATAAGGATGGTTTTTTGATTGGTTATAACTTTTTTTGTATCGTATTAACTGCTTTGAAAAAATTCCACAGAACTACAATTCGGGCCCTCAATATGTGGTTAAAATTTCAAAAAGATCCACTCATTAGTTTATTTTATAAAAAATAAAGTTGCTAAGGGTGGTTTTCATTTGCATAAAATTAATCAGCCCTTTTGGTGAAAAAGTTAAATTTTCCCATAGAAATAACATGGAGTTTTTTTCAAATTTAGCCATTTTGTGGCCACCTTTTTGACATGAAATATTCGTTTGTTACGTTTGGGAACGGTTTTATATCAAAATTTAAACCTTTTTCTAGGACCATTTTTAAGGTTTTTGAGAAAAATTAATTTTAAGTATGTTTAATTTTAAATTTTAAAAATACCCCAATCTGCGATATTTTAGCATTTATACACTGTTTTATTACGAAATATCAGCGAGACCAATGTTGGCCTTTTTTAACGTATAGTTGCCTCATAATAATCCGATTGTTTCTTCTTAATGCCTTTTGGTTGGAATGGCCTATCGATAGTGAGATAAGACGGCTTTAATATTGTTGCAGTGACGTTGACGCGGCCGCTACAGCGACGCCATCAAAACACACGGGTCTAAATTGTCGCGGATATAGTCAAATTCAAACTAGCTTAATGGACATTTTAACTTTTCCCTACTAATTATTCTGGATTACCAATAAAAGATAATTAAACTAGACTCCCAATTAAAGATAAATAAACTAGACTCCCAATTAAAGATAAATAAACTAGATTACGAATTTAAATAATTAAAGTACTTTACCAATTAAACGTTCTTAAAATAAATTATCAATTAGAGTTAATTAAACTAGACTACCAATTAGAGGTTATTAAACTAGATTACCAATTAAGGGTTACTAATTAAATTACCAATTAAGGGTTACTAATTAAATTACCAATTAAGGGTTACTAATTAAATTACCAATTAAGGGTAATTAATCTAGATTACCAATTAAGGGCAACTAATCTAGATTACCAATTAAGGGTAATTAATCTAGATTACCAATTAAGGGTAATTAATCTAGATTACCAATTAAGGGTAATTAAACTAGATTACCGACGACTGGTAATTAAACCAGATTACCGACGACCGGTAATTAAGCTAGATTACCGACGACCGGTAATTAAGCTAGATTACCGACGACCGGTAATTAAGCTAGATTACCGACGACCGGTAATTAAGCTAAATTACCGACGACCGGTAATTAAGCTAGATTACCGACGACCGGTAATTAAGCTAAATTACCGACGACCGGTAATTAAGCTAGATTACCGACGACCGGTAATTAAGCTAGATTACTGACGACCGGTAATTAAGCTAGATTAGCGACGACCGGTAATTAAGCTAGATTACCGACGACCGGTAATTAAGCTAGATTACCGACGACCGGTAATTAAGCTAGATTACCGACGACCGGTAATTAAGCTAGATTAACGATGACCAATAATTAAGCTAGATTACCGACGACCGGTAATTAAGCTAGATTACCGACGACCGGTAATTAAGCTAGATTACTGACGACCGGTAATTAAGCTAGATTACCGACGACCGGTAATTAAGCTAGATTACCGACGACCGGTAATTAAGCTAGATTACCGACGACCGGTAATTAAGCTAGATTACCGACGACCGGTAATTAAGCTAGATTACCGACGACCGGTAATTAAGCTAGATTAACGACGACCGGTAATTAAGCTAGATTACCGACGACCGGTAATTAAGCTAGATTACCGACGACCGGTAATTAAGCTAGATTACCGACGACCGGTAATTAAGCTAGATTACCGACGACCGGTAATTAAGCTAGATTACCGACGACCGGTAATTAAGCTAGATTAACGATGACCGGTAATTAAGCTAGATTACCGACGACCGGTAATTAAGCTAGATTACCGACGACCGGTAATTAAGCTACATTACCGACGACCGGGATTAAGCTAGATTAACGACGACCGGTAATTAAGCTAGATTACCGACGACCGGTAATTAAGCTAGATTACCGACGACCGGTAATTAAGCTAGATTACCGACGACCGGTAATTAAGCTAGATTACCGACGACCGGTAATTAAGCTAGATTACCGACGACCGGTAATTAAGCTAGATTACCGACGACCGGTAATTAAGCTAGATTAACGATGACCGGTAATTAAGCTAGATTACCGACGACCGGTAATTAAGCTAGATTACCGACGACCGGTAATTAAGCTAGATTACCGACGACCGGTAATTAAGCTAGATTACCGACGACCGGTAATTAAGCTAGATTACCGACGACCGGTAATTAAGCTAGATTAACGACGACCGGTAATTAAGCTAGATTACCGACGACCGGTAATTAAGCTAGATTAACGACGACCGGAAATTAAGCTAGATTACCGAAGACCGGTAATTAAGCTAGATTACCGACGACCGGTAATTAAGCTAGATTACCGACGACCGGTAATTAAGCTAGATTACCGACGACCGGTAATTAAGCTAGATTACCGACGACCGGTAATTAAGCTAGATTACCGACGACCGGTAATTAAGCTAGATTACCGACGACCGGTAATTAAGCTAGATTAACGACGACCGGTAATTAAGCTAGATTACCGACGACCGGTAATTAAGCTAGATTACCGACGACCGGTAATTAAGCTAGATTACCGACGACCGGTAATTAAGCTAGATTACCGACGACCGGTAATTAAGCTAGATTAACGACGACCGGTAATTAAGCTAGATTACCGACGACCGGTAATTAAGCTAGATTAACGACGACCGGAAATTAAGCTAGATTACCGAAGACCGGTAATTAAGCTAGATTACCGACGACCGGTAATTAAGCTAGATTACCGACGACCGGTAATTAAGCTAGATTAACGACGACTGGAAATTAAGCTAGATTACCGACGACCGGTAATTAAGCTAGATTACCTACGACCGGTAATTACCGATGGACGCGCAACGCCCTAAGACTTTTTCTCCCATATTTTCTAAACAATTTTAATTAATATGAAGACTGAAGTGACAGATATTAATAAAAACTGTCATTGTAGACAAAGACTGGAAAGTGTAAAAGATAAGGTTTGAAAATGAATTGCCTGAAGTAACAGATATTAAAATTTTCACTTTTGAAGACATCATTATAAAACATCAATTATTTTAAAAAATTCTTATCTTACTTTTTTTCACCAAAATTACTTCGGGAAAGTATTTTAAAAAGGAACATGCGCGTTATTTTAAAAATACTACGGCTTTACATTTTATTTTTATCAAAAATTTAAAATTAGGTAGAAAATTGACCCTATAACGTGAGAAAATCGTTGAGAGCTTACAAAATATAAACCGTATTAAAACTTTACAAAACGTATTCATAAATTGTAAAGCTTTCAAAGTATTAAATATTAACGTGCTGTGTTGCTCTCAAAGATCACGATCAATCTACAGATCTTTTCGACACTAATAACTAAATCACAAAGAAAAGGCCTATATTATTTTCCGCTTCTCAATATTTTGAATTTTAAAATATAAAAATTTAAACTCTTCAAGAGAAATCTTTTCAGATATCGAAGTATTTGAATCTCCTAGAATCAAATGTTAGTTGAAAGTAAAACCAGTACCAAGCTAGTATCCCTTAAACCCTTCTAGGTGACAACTACTATTGAGGACAAAATACTTGGTAAATATTGCTGAAAAATATTTTGGGAAAATGAAATTTTGGTGAAAAAAAGTAAGATAAGAATTTTTTAAAATAATTGATGTTTTATAATGATGTCTTCAAAAGTGAAAATTTTAATATCTGTTACTTCAGGCAATTCATTTTCAAACCTTATCTTTTACACTTTCCAGTCTTTGTCTACAATGACAGTTTTTATTAATCAATTAAGAGTTAAGAGCAATAATTGCATATCTAGGTAAATAATTTCGCTTCTCTCTTAAAAGAAGTAATATTTTGGTATTTCCAACTTGTTTCTGTAATTCACCACAACTTCGCGAACTATATCATGGCTTCCGTAATCAGTAAGCGCAAAGAACAACTCCCGCGACTCGAAGTAGGATGGCTTAAAACGGGTTTGACTTGGCCTTTCACACGCTTGATAGAAACTTTTTATTTAATATGAATACTTTTGAACGTATCCTTTACATCCTGAAGGGCAAACATTGGGAGATTATTAATAGCACCAGAAGTGAGATGAGACTAGAAGTGAAGGGTTCAAGCATTGATAGTAGAGAGTTTAAGCATCCCCTAAACGCGTACGTGTAGCTACCTTCCACAGTGCATTAGACCAATGCATTGTCAAAGGTGGCTACACGTACGCGTATAGGGGATGCTTAAACTCTCTAATCCTGGCACTAGTGAACAAGTTTGAGGATTTTATGCCGCTTCCATCGCGCCTACACTAGAGAGAAAAAATTGGTCGAGTTCCAAAACATTTTCCTACCCCCTTCCCCTCAACCTAAAGCGGCCGAACACGGACGCGACTCCTTGAATCTAGTTCGGCCGTCTACCACGGCGAGCGTCTCACGTTTTGGAGGGAAAATTCATAAACCGCTACTAAAGGGCCAACCTTTGGTGTATTATCAAGAATATTCACTTTCGCCGAGTGAAGAATTTGGTTAGCTCAGTACTTCTGGTCTCATCTCACTTCTGATAGCGAGTTACCAGCTAGCGAGGCTTACTATTTGATTATTAGCTGGAAAAGATGTTCAATTGCACCGAATCTGAATGGTGCTATTAACGAACCAAAAAAGGTTTTATGAATTTTGAGTAGACCCGCACATAACTATACATAATAGCATGAGTTTAATTTATATACGTGTTTCAACGGTGGTTCTAACTTTAATATTTTTGATGTAGGCGGTGAATTTATCCATTATGAGGTTGAACTATTTTTGTAAAAATATTGCATTTTATTTTCAGAAATTTCGTCGTAAGACTTTGCGGAATAACCAATAAATTTTACAAGTATTGGGCCAATGTACGTTAAAAATCTCAGGAGACGTGTAGATTTGAAATTTTAGTTCCTCTTTATATCAAAAGCTGAATATTAGGAAAAATTAAATGCCATTCTTGTTTCGGTCTACGTAATGACAAATAGCTCAATTTAATTTCAGATCATAGATATGTATTGGATGATGAAAGAAGCGCGTTACCATTACAAAGACTTCACAATGAAGTTTTACCCAAGTTATTACCATTTCGTAAGGGTCGTCACAGTTTCTTCAAAACCCGAACAGGAAATTAAAAACGTATCTCAACTTTTAGAAACGGATGGCAATGTAAGCTTGTAGACATTTTAGAAGACTAATAATCCAATTAATTGATGAAATATTCTGTTACACTTTTTAATTTCATTGTAGACCGTATTACTCTTTGTGGTTTCCATTTTCATCATATCTTGTTGTTTGTCGCTAAGAAAATCTGTCCACTTGTATTTGGATAATACGCAACAAAGAAGACCAAATATATCAAATGTTATCTCGAAAATCTTCACTAATCCTTTCGACAGTGTCTGGAACTTGATATCAACATTATTCTATGAAGGTAAATTTTGGAATTTATGGTACACATATGGTTAGCCTCTTGAATCTCCCAAGTGGCGGCGCTACATTAAGGCTAACGAGACCGTAGGCTTTTGAGAGTGAGGCGTTAATCCGGCACTTACAAACGTTTTAAGTGATGAATATCCATCATTCGAATAAGTAAACTTTTTGGGATTGACACCCATCAGTTTCTGGAAAGCAAAAACCCCTTTTCCTGTGCTTTCCTCGAAAGCCAACTAATTGCAATATTTTTCAGCTTATCCGAGGAAAAAACAAGGGAAACCGTTTGAAGAAATAATTCTGGCAACTTGGTTATTAGCGTCTACAGTGGTCCTTGTATATGTTGGCTCCACCATGCGAGGTCAATTTTCTGAAATAAAGTACATAACCCTGGATAAGTTTACGGATATTTTTGCTAAAGATGGCAATGGACCGAAGCTACAAGGTTATTTTCATAACCGATCATTTGAACACGCTTTTTACCGGCAATGGGTAAAATTTTATCTTTTGTAGGTTCTCTATTTTCTCTTGCTAATGTTCGCTTATTGGACAGGTAGAGAAAAACCACTTGCCTAAGGGGGTTCCGGATCCAATACCAGTTCCTACTAACACCAAATGTATTTTGAAATTATTGGACAAAGTGCGAGGAGCCTTTATCGTCAGTGAAATGTTCTTTAAAATAAACTTGAAACGTTTCTCAACAACAAAAAAATGGCTCTACTCCAAGTTGGTTCACGTTAAACAAGAATCGCCGAACTCCGAATTCAGATACATGCCTCTTTCAAGCCTCATGAACGACACCACGAAGATAGAACTTCTTCGAAAACTGTTAGTTCCGTAATTCTAAATTTATTAAGTTTCAGAAATTGAATTTGCCCAATTTCAGGGTGTTATTTAACACGGAACACCAATTCCATCGCTGGACGTCGCCTGAATCAGATGCGCAGTTGGACCTCGTTACTTGGAAAAAACCCGAACCGAAAGTCAAGTCGTTAAACCTCAGCACTGTTTCTCTGCCTTTCGAATTCTGGCTCAAGGGTTTAGTCGTCTCTTGCGTCGTTGTGGCATTGGAGATTTTGTCAGCTTGCATGATCAAAGGGAGGGAAAAGAAGAAAATTAACCCAAGCACTCTGAATGACTAAGTTAGTTCGTTAACCAACGACAGCTATTACCAATCTCTGTTATTACGAGGGCTTTAAAAATCTATTTAAATACTCAGCGTGTTGAAAAATCTTAGAACTAGAACCGTTTCTCGAGAAATTAGCTTTACGATTCTTCTTTTCAAACTTAACAGTGAAATTAGCTGTTGACTCAATTTTTCTGTACGTGTCCCTATAATACAAATATATCAGTAATATAATTTATTCGACACATATTCTAAACTAAATTGAAATAATTGGAAAAGTGTATAAGCAATTTTTAGAAACGTTCTTGCGTGTTATCGAGCTTTCACTCGAAATACTCGTAATTTAAGCCCTATTGTATTTTCTGAAAATATCGCATTAAACGAATATCAGATACTTATATTATGATAAATAGTTGAGTTACATTTTAAAGACATTGTTTGACCTATTAATTATAAAGCGCAGTTTAAATTCAATGGAAACTATTAATGTTGATTCCAATTATATTGACCGATCAAGAATTTAAATATTCACAACACTATCAACAGTTGAACCTTAAATATTTTATTAAAATTAATTTAACCCCTTTAACTTCAATTGATCTATTAGTTAATAATAGCATGATCAAAACTATATAATTTTGAAACTCTAATAACACAATAAAGTTAACACTATACAATTATAACAACCCGATAATTTTAATTTTTAATAATAATAATAATAATAATAATAAAGGCTTTTTATTAGGAGCAATCATTAAGCGTTTGGCTTGTTTACAATGATGTCCTATTATTTATACAATCAAAATAAATTAAAGTTAAAAATAAATTAAGTAGATCAATTAATCTAGGTCAGAGAGATGAAACAAGTTAAAAATAAATTAAGTAGATCAATTAATCTAGGTCAGAATAAATTAAGTAGCTCAATTAATCTAGGTCAGGCGTGATTTTAGTTCAGAATTAAATTAAGTTTGCACTGATATAAAGGCTGATTGCTTTTTTGAATTGATCGAGCGATTCTAAGTTCTTGATGTGAATGTCTAGGTTATTCCAATGCTTGATTCCCTGATGCTTGACACTTATGGATCTGTATTTAGAATTGAATGTTTCTGAATAGAAGTTTGCCCCTAAGGTTCTGGTGTTATAATGCGAGGTATTGTTCTTGGAGAAGCGGTCTGAAACGTATGCGGGAGAGCATCCGTATTTAACTTTATACATGAAGACTAGTAGGGCATAGTAGTAGTTGAATGCTGGAGTCTGGATCTTCGCTGTGTCTCTAGCCTCGGTAGCCGAGGAGTATTTTTTGGTTTTCGTGATTAACTTAGCACAAGCGTTATGAAGTGAAAATAGTCTTTGTTGGTTACTCCTTGAAGTATTGTAGTAGAAGAGGATGCTATAGGTTGTTAGAGGTTTCACGCAAGCATTGTACAATAATCGTAGGGTGTCTGTTGTTAGGTAGTTTTGTAAGGGTCTTAGTGTCCAAATTCGTGTGTTAACTTTTTTAGTAATATAGTCTAGATGAGTGTTCCCATTTAACATGTCATCAATCCACCATCCTAGGTATTTGTAGGATTTTGTCCTTTTGATGGTACCGGAACAGATGGCAGATATATGTTCAGCCTCAGCTCTCATTTTCCGATTGGGTGATAGCATTAAGAAATTAGTTTTGTCCTCGTTTAGGATGAGGCCTTTCTTTCTCAGATTCGTTTTTAGATTAAATAGGTCTTTTTCGGCGTTTGTTATTAAGAGATGTAAATCTTTATTTGCGGA
This sequence comes from Phalangium opilio, assembly GCA_019434445.1. Taxonomy (NCBI): domain Eukaryota; kingdom Metazoa; phylum Arthropoda; class Arachnida; order Opiliones; family Phalangiidae; genus Phalangium; species Phalangium opilio. The sequence continues at coordinate 40,154 of JAEQBA010004840.1, forward strand.
GATAAGTGCTGAGTCGTCTGCATATTCGTTTGATTGGGATGTCGAGAGGGACTCGTGTAATTCAGCCGTGTATACGTTAAATAATAGCGGGCCGAGTACACTCCCCTGTGGGACGCCATAAGCAATGGGGAGAGTATCAGAGTATATACCATTGTGGTATAGCGTCTGGTATCTGTTGGCAAGGTATGACTTGAACCATAACAGGACTGCCCCACTGATGCCACACGTTTCTAAGTCGTTAAGTAAAATGTCGTGTTTGACCGTGTCAAAGGCCTTCGATAAGTCCACGAATATCAGAAGGACATACTTGTCAAGGAGTAAGTGTTCCAGTATTGTCTCGTACAGATGAAAGATACAAGTTGTCGTGGAATGTTTGGTTCTGAACCCTGATTGCAAGTTGTATAGTAGGTTTTTTTCTTCCAAGTAGGTGTAGACAGTATTATACACAATGCGCTCACATACCAATGACAGTGTTGGTAATAGAGGTATCGGGCGATAATTTTTTGGTTGTGTTACATCTCCGGCTTTGTACACAGGGATTATCTTTGCCGTCTTTCACTGTTTGGGAAATTTTCCGGAGCTTAAGATAAGGTTATAGATTGTAGTTAATGGTGTGGTAAGAATAGCTGCAAGTCCTTTGATGAGAGCTGGTGTTATTTCGTCAATCCCACCGGATTTAGTTGCGTCAGTTCTTTTTAGTAGCGTAAATATTTGGTCTTCTGTTACTATTGGAAAGACGTTTAAGTTCGAGTCTGGGCATCCAATAGTTTTCTTTTGGGTGTCTAATTCGGTGCCGGCATCATCCGTTTGGAGGAGGAGATCTGCTGCTATGTTTATGAAGTAACCATTTAAGATATTAACAACTTCTATTGGATTGTCAGTTGCTGTATCTTTATAGTTTATTCTATTTATTTGGTTGGATTGTCGTAGCCTAATGTAAGGTTTCAGCGTTCTCCATATATTTGCTGGGGTCGTATCTTGATAGATTTGCCTTTGGAAATAGGTAGCTTTGGTTCTATGTAGCAGTCTTGTGACGTAGTTCCTTTGAGCGCGATATAGATCCTTATAGACATCCGAAGTTAGAGAGGTTTTGCTTTTAGTTTTATATTTATTTCTAAGGTGCATTTGCTGCTTCACATAAGGGGTTAACCAAGGGGAGTTTTTTATGGGGACATATTTCCATCTCAAAGGTGCGTATATGTCTAGTAATTTAGTTATTTCTTTTTGCACGGCATCGATTCCACATTCAGGGTCAACGATTGTCGGGGTAAGTAGGTTCAGCTGAGTTTGTAGTTTCCGTACAAATAGGTCCATGTTCATAGTTTTATAATTTCTGGTTAACTTCTTTGTCTTCTGTATCTTAGGACAGGTAATCTTTCGCACGGCCCAGATTAAATCATGATCCGATACGCCACATGTGGTTACTTTAACTTTTACAATTCTATTCGGACAATTAGAATATATGTGATCAATCAGCGTTTGAGATACTAGAGTTGTTCTGGTTGGAGTTTCAATCATCTGCTTGTATCCAAGCATTAATTTGTTGAGGAGTTTAGTTTTCGTGGAGAGTGGTTTAAGTAATAGATCACAGTTCGTGTCTCCAAGAAGTATTATTTCCGAATTTTTGGTATTTAGTAGTTCGAGATGGCATCTTAGGTGGTCAAGAGAATCTTCTATTTGGGGGTTAGGGGGTATATATAGAAATCCCACGAAGAGGTTGCCAGAATTTTTGTATGTTATTTCGGTCCAGAGAATTTCTAGCTTGGAGGTCTTGGGTTCATCTATTCCTTGGATTTGGATTTGGAGACATTTTATCGGTATAGTAGGCTTGTAGTAGATGCCTATTCCTCCACCATTACGATTCGTTCTATCTTGCCTCCAAAAGTTATATCCTGGTATATGACACACAGAGTCCGGAATATTACTGTTCAGCCATGTCTCAGTAAGGCCCAGAACATCTATATTGTGCGTTACTAGTATATTTTCTACCTCAGTTATTTTGAATTTTAGGCTTCGTATGTTTAGATGTCCAATAATCAATCCTTTGTGCGAGGTTGTCGAAACATTGGTGTTTGATATATGTAAGTTTTGTCAGACCTCGTTTTCGTTTAAGTCCTGCTGTTCGGCATCTCTGTTCTCTAATCTGTTGTCCATTGAGTTATGTGTAAGTGGTATCCATGTTCGCTTTATGGATAGAGGGGAAGGCCAGTTTTCCAAGTCGAGGATAATTTTGTCGTATTTGCCATGACATTCGATAATGAAGTCTGTATCCCAAAAATCACTGTTATTCTTGAGAGTTATAGCCACATCTTGAATTTGCAGTTCTTCAAGGTGTTTTTTAATATCTTCAGAGGTAGTTCCGGAGCCACAGTTCGTTAGTAGAAATCTTGATTTCGGTGAATTAGACCATCTAAGAATTTCTTCTTTATCATTTTTACCCCATATTTTAGTGTCACCTTCGGTTTTATTGTTTGTGAGGCAGCGGCATGAGACTCCTGTTGGCCAAAGTTCCGGGTTTAGGATGTCCTTGATGTCACTACTTGTTCGGATGATATAGCTTTTGGTGGTACTATCTTTACTTTTAGACTTGTGTGATTGCCGGATTCCCAGGCCCGAGACGCCCTCGTTTATAAGATAGTTCCGGATTTGCACTTCAGTAGATCTGGCCGAGCAATTCCCAACGTAGTAGCTCCTATAATTCTCCGTAACATTAATTTTACAAAGTGAGGCTTTTTCCTTGGACATTCTACCGACTTTAGGAATTTGCTTATTATGATTTGGCTCCTTGTCCTGGGGAGCACTCCGAGAGATAGGTTTTATCACCTGTTTTGGTTGTTTTTCATTGCGATCTTTACGCTTTTGTGGTTGTGCCGTATTGTTTTGACTATGTAGTTGGTTAGTTTGTAGGATGTCAGTGTAGGGTGTCTTTTGAAAAGAAGGTAGGGAGTTTACCCAGGGAAGTAATGTTCCAGAACTTGGTCGATGTGGGAGTTGTGGATAAATACTCTCAATTGCAGGTATTCCTTCAGTTGGGCTTCTTGTTTTTTCGCTTATTTTACTCTCCAACAGTTTTATGCTCTCCGTTGTTATTTCCTGTAATGTATTAATCTTGCTTTGGCATGTGTCCGTTACTTGTTGTAATTGGTCCAGTAATTCTTGTTTAGTATTTAGGATACTTTGAGGTAGTTCCGAAATTGAGGTTTTCATACTGCTTAGGTCTTCATTAATGTTCGAGATGAGCACTTGGGATTTCTTCTGATCGCTTAGAATGCTCTCGTTCATAGTTTTCATTTTTTTATCTATTGTCTTTTTGTAAGTATCTAGGGTATCTTTGTGGGTTGAATATTCCTTTCTAAGGCTTGCTATTTCATGCACACACACCTTGCACATCCAAAAGGAGCCTGGTACGATTTTTGTATTGGTGCAGGTAATATGAAACCATGTGTCACAGAATCCACAGAATACCATTTGTCCATGCTTCTCACCTCCGCCTTTAAATTGGCAGTCGTCATAACAGTGTTTCGACATTGTTGTATTATTTGGCGAGGCGTCCTCCCTAAGCCTTGTTGTCATCGGCATTGTTGTATTATTTGGCGAGGCGTCCTCCCTAAGCCTTGTTATCAGAGGCTTTCGAAGTTTCGATTTGTAGATTTACTGGTTTCAGAGTAGTCCGTATAAGTTTAAAATTTTCCTTGGTATTTTTAGTTACATTAACTATAACTTGGAAATATCAGGTAAAACTCAATAAGATGATATCGAACTTGAAAATGAGTGAATGTTGAACTTAATTAAAGGTGAAGGTGAATTTACTTTGCCGAGGGCCGAGGCTTAGCGCTTAGGTTAAAAACACGGAGCGAAATTTCGTGCGACTTACCCCCGCGAGTATTAGACTAAATATTTTTCCTTGAGTTTCTAGATGCTTACTTACTGTGTTCACTTATTCTGTAAGTATTTACTTAAACATTCATTGCTTGATATAAAAAATAATCTAGGGAAGAGGAATGTTTGTCGACTCCTTCTAACTACAAATTTGATTTTAGTCATACCCTGTTTAGGAGTCATGACTTATGTAACAACGGTTTTGAGAAAGACATGAATTTAAGTATTTTGACCGTTTTTAAACTAAATAAAGTAAATCCTTTTTAATTTATTATTAATAAATATCTATATTGTCTATTCTAACCCTGTCAATGGTCCAGTAAGCGCTTTTAATAATGCAGTTGAAAAATCCATATATCGAGCAACGTTTCCCTTTTCCCTCCCATTTACGAATGCACATAAGTCCTTATTTGCTTCAGCGTGTATTTAACTTCCTTAGATCGATATCTATGTTACAGGGAGTGTTGCTTCAAAATAAGAAATGTTATACTCAACAATTTCAAATAGTTCTACAGACTGTGGTTGTAGACAGGTAGTCTGGTAACCTGCCTCAGATGAACTTCCGCAGATTTTCTCTTGAAAAAACAAAGACGTAAGTGATTTGAAATGTGAATGCCGAAAAACTGGTCTAGTCTGTTCTTTAATTTTTAGACAATGCAAGGGAATAACTTGATCAAATGAACATAGAGATTTTGAAGCTCAACTTGAAGAAGACTAATTTTTGTTAATTTTATTGAAACACTAATAAAAACTCCAACTTCTGTCGTAGCTGTGACTCGGCTGTGACGTCAGATAAGAAGGTGAAGTCTCGGTTGACGTATAAAAAGTAGTTTTGTTTACAACTTTACATTGAAGGAGATCAAAATGGCCGAATTTCATGTTGATAAACGAAATCAAGCTGTGCAATTAATTTAGATGCACGGGAATTGAGAACATATGAAAATCAGATAATGTGAAGGTAATAAATAGATGAAAACTAATTATTCTGAATTAATATTAAAAAATAAAAATTATATTCAATAAAATTCATACTTGAGGTTATAATTATACAAGAACGAAACATAGACAAAGACAGCCCTAAGCCTTTGGATAATGAAAATCTAGCAGACAAATAGGTGGCCTGATACGGAAGAGAACTTAAAGAACTATATTTGCAGTAAATAGGTTAAAAGCTGTGTACTTGCGCAAAGTTTTCGCGGTTTTCTTGAGGTTGGTCGGAATCCCGTTACCACAGCAGGCTCTAATGTCTCCCTTCTCTCTTATTCCCTTCTGCCTATACTTATAACGTTTAAAAAGGTTTCACAAGAGAAAAAAATCATTTTCGCGATATATTCAAGGACATATTGCGAACTTTTGGTTGTTTTAGGAAAAAATGTCTTAAGAAGTGAATTTTGAGGTTTTTGTGACTTCCATGTTCAAACTTAAAGCGTGTTTAAAGAATATGGGGGACCGTTGAAATTTTCATTTTTGGAAAAGTCGTTTTTGACGTCACAACAACAACAACGTCATTTTGGGGGCGGGTAATAATTCAACGGTCCGCCGACTACTTTAGAGTCCCTTTAAAAACCTTAAACCAGTCGACAGGAATATAACAGAAAATTATGGGCCTTTTTAGAAAAGTCATTCCGCAAGAAACACATTTTGCATTCCTAAAAGTTTTCTAAATTTCATCCTGTTATTTAAGAGTAACGTTCGTGGAAAACTTATAGTTTCAGTGGAAAAGCGGTTTGGTCTGGTCTGGATATAATTTTATTTCTTAAATTACTTTTATCAAGAGTAAATCTACAAGGCGTGTTAAAGAGACAGTGTGACGAATGAGCTTAAGTACAGCTAGAATGCGATAGTTAGAAGGTAAGTCTATTAATCGATTTTGAAAGGCTTTGTACGATATCTGGGAATTATACTGCTTCTTGATTCACTATCGCATTTTTACTTTCGAAAAAATCTGGTCTTAGCTGGTCTTAGTTAGTATATTACAAATATACCTCGTTTGCCATATATAACACGAAGTCAATGAAGCTAAACATCAAAATTTTGGAAAAGGCGTAACATTGTTAAATGATTTATAAAATATTACTAACCTAACCAAACCTAACCTATCCTAACCAAACCTAACCGTTAAATATCATTTGGAGGGATTTTGTCTTGTTTTAATTATTTGGGGGGATTTTGTCTTGTTTTAATTATTTGGGGGGATTTTGTCTTGTTATAATGATTTGGGGGGATTTTGTCTTGTTATAATGATTTGGGGGGATTTTGTCCTACATTGGGGGGATTTTGTCCGTTACTTATGATTTGGGGCGATTTTGGCTGGGGGGATTTTGGGTCACACCCCGTTTGCCATATATCACACGAAGGCTTCGTGTTATTTTCTACGTAGTTAAGGATGGATTTCACGAGAAAATCGACGTGGTGCGCCGTTTTTTCAGAGGTAACTCGCGGAAAATTTTCTAGGCGTCCGTGGTTTTGGTTTAGTTCACAAGGCTCATTCGACGAAAAAAATTTTGTTGTCTAGTCTAGGTTGTCGAGTTTAATTTCTAAGTGTATAATCCCAATGAAAATTGTTGAAAAAGTTCCAATTTATCGTATATATGATAAAACTGAACGTTTTTAAAAAAACAATAAAGTTAAACCAAATTGATGTGTTGCTACTGGTGCATTTAACTTGAAAAGTAAAACTTGGTCTTCACAATGGAGGTCGACCTCATTTGTATTACAGTTAACACTGTTTAGTGTTTACCACCGGTTTTGGGGGACTGTTTCGCAAAATTATTCATGACTCTGTGTTGTCTATCGAATTTTCGCGAGGGGCTAGTCATTAGCCAAAATTATGTACACCTGATTACTGATTTCTGAATTATTTTATGTGAATGCCGTTGATTACTGAATGAATTTCTTGATTTCTGTGATTACGACTATTTTCGGTGATTTCCATAATCTTTACACTGATTTCCCGTTATTGTTGCAGATTACTTGTGATTCCTGTTTGAAATCCGGTTATTTTTTTGGTGAATGCAGTGATTACCACTGGATTCTTCGTGAATTTCGATGAATGCAGTGATTACTTCAATTTCAACTGATTACGACTTTTATTTTTGATTTTAAAATTCCTCGATTGATTATGCGTGATTGTTTCACGAAAGGTGTGATTACCGAGGTAATTACAAAAGATTACTAGTAAATAACGTGATTATTTCTGATTTTCTGAAGATTTCACGTGGCTTCCAGTGTTTATCGGAGATTTCTGATTACCTTTGATTACCCACAAAAATGAATGTGATTACCGATGATTTTCTAAGAATTCTAGAAATCAAGTAATCGATTTCTGCGGTTTTTTGTACACCTGATTATTCAAGTGACTAATCCCTCGAATTTTCGTTTTCGTAATAATGATAAACAACGTTTATCAAAAATCGAGAATATAAAAATGGTAATAGGAGCGTGACATTCATTTAATAAAGAATTCCACGCAACATGTATCATAATAACAGTAAGTATCACCCTTTCAAAACAAACCACTCCGATACTGTTTGATTACTTCCCAAATGCCCATGGGAGTTTTGCGTGAATATGAATTGGACTGCACAACTCTAAAGCCATATTACTCATTCGTGTTTACAACTCGGCTTCGCAATTGGCCACTTCTTTGAAGGTTTTGACAATGGATTCACGTTTTATTTGGAAACACTGCTAAATATTTCTGTATTTGAATTTCATTCTTAGTCTTGTTACGTTACCTATAACTCAAATATGCGTCGAACAAATGAGTTGGAAACGCGAATGTTAGACTTTATGAGGCGCATCGAGTGAGCACGTTCAGAGAGAAAACGGTTTCCACATTTTCTGTAGAAACGGTGACTTCAGAAAAGCTGCATTGAAATTAAGAGTTTGAATTACTTTTCTAAAATTTGTTGAAGAATTAGACTGATTGAATTAAATTTATATTAAATTGTCTGAACCGGATTTAAGTGTAGATTTATACTATTATTTTAGTTAATATCTGTTTTCAAGACAATATTAATTCGAGATGATTAAAAGTGCACCATACAGTTTGGCAAGTTAAAGAGAAATAATAATTACTTTTCCATGATAACTCGTAATGATTTCCACGTTTTAGGATCTCGGATCAATGTTAGTTCCATGTGTTAATTTCGCCAACGATAGGTACTCAATTTTGAGTTGATTCCGGCCACTCTTTCATAATTTCTGATCCATGGTTTTTTTTAAAAATTATTTAAATTGCTCAGTCCACAATAATTAAGTTCAATTAATCATTGTGAAGGGAATAACGGCTGAGAAGAGAGACCACGGTCTAAAATTTTAATTTAAATAAAACCTTTTAAGAACTCCACGAAGTAACAATACTCATTTAAAGTTTAGAAAAATAATATTTCTTGTTTTTCTTTAAACCAGAAATTTGGGGTTCAATGGATCCTTAATTTCAGTGTTCACCTACGGGGTAAGCATTAATTTACTCGTTTATTACTTCACGTTGGCAATTAATTAGAAGTCATAGATTCCAGAAACCAAGTTTCCTCCATTAGCAAAACTTATTAAAAAGCTCTTTAAGTTTCTACAGTGTTCATTTGAATTTTTTAAATCTAAATATTTCGGGGCGGAATTGCTGATCCTTGGGGAGGAAGAAACAACGTATTCAATTACATAACCAAAAAGTAAAATACACTTGTCAATTTATGGCAGGAGTTCGCTAGAGAAAGCATGTAGCTGCTTTTATATATTCATGTCATAAAAACCAATAACAGGAAATTAAGTAGTAGGAAATTGGGAACCCTTTCACCTAACTGATCGACACTATTTGTTTAATATGTGTACTTTTGATATTATCATCTACTTCCTTAAAGGCAAGCTTTGGGAGAGTATTATAAGCAGAGGTGTGCGGTTAACCGTTTCAATCGAATAATTTGATCGAATACCGAACCAAATAATTCGATAAGCCCATTTTCACTATTCAATACGAATACCGAATACCGAACTGACTATTCGGCTAGAGTTCGACTATCATAAATTTAGGTCCTTGGCACTAGAGAAACCCACCTTATTTTAAAAAATATCATCCCAATTTTATTTGTCCCCATCAAAAACTACCAGCAAGTGCCTAGGAGGCTAGGAAAATTCAAAGAAATACTTGCCCACCAATGAGGAGAGGTATTTTGAAATTTAGATGGCTCTAAATGTTTCTCTCCTTGCTTTGTAATAACTATTGGCGAATATTAAGGTTACTTCCCAATTAATCACGAATAGTTAAGCCTAGTAATCGTGAGTATTAGGGTTAACTATTCGCGATTAATCGGCTAGTAAAAAATTTAGCAAGGCCGAACAATTCCGTATTCGATTTGGAATAAACTATTCAATTCGGTATTTGATAAGGAAATTTGTTTTGCTATTCGGCATCCGGTTCGATTCCCAAAAAGTGCTATTCGCGCACCCCTAATTATAAGCACGTTACTAGTTAGCGAAATTTACTATTTGATTATTAGCTGGAAAAGATGTTCAATTGCACCGAATCTGTTTGGTACAATATGATTTTTGCTAGAAACCAATTTGCTTCAGATTTTAACTGGAGCTGCATTTAAGTATACGTAATAGCCAAAATGCAATTAATGTAGTTATATTTTTAACATTATTCATATTGGGGTGGGGGCAATTTACAAAGTACGAAGTTGATCTACTATTAAAAAATATTGCAATTTCTTTTTAGAAATTTCGTCATAAGACTTTGCGAAATAAGCAGCGACGTTTACAAGCTTTGGGCTGATGTACGTTTAAAATATCACGTGTAGATTTGAAATTCTAGTTCCATTTCGTATCAAAAGTTGAAAATTAGCAACAATTAAATCTCATTCATCTTTCCTTGTACGTTATAACACATAGCTCAATTCAAAATTGCAGGTCATAGATATGTATTGGATGATGAAAGATGCGCGTTACCATTACAAAGATTTTACATTGGAATTTTACCCAAGTTATTACCATTTCGAAAAGGTCCTCACAGCTTCTTCGAAACCCGAACAGGAAATTAAAAACGTATCTCAACTTTTAGAAATGGATGGAAATGTAAGCTTATTAACTCATCATTAATAGAAATATTCTGCCACACATTTTTATTTCATTACAGACCGTTTTTCTCTTGGTGGTTTCCATTGCCATCACCGCTTGTTCTTTGTCGTTAAGAAAATCTGTCCAGTTGTATTTGGCAAATTTAAAACGAAGAAGGCCAAAATTACCAAATGTTATCACGAAAATCTTCACTAATTCTTTCGACAATGTCTGGAGCTTGATATCAACACTTTTCTCTGAAGGTAAGGTATTGGTATTTATGGTTAGCTTCAGTATATCAAAAAATATCGGGATGTGTTATAAGGTAAATTTTTAGGTTTTCATGTTATAAAAAATTTAATAACTTCTTGAACCTTATTGAATCGCGATATTTACTCAAATAGTATAATTTATAATAACCTTGTATTAGATAGGAGACCTAGGCTTTTGATAAAATAAGGTATTTAAAAACCTTTCAAAGAAGTTGGGAAACCAAAAAAAACCCTCTATGACCATCTTAACACAAAAATCAAACTAGCAGATAAAGGCTTATACGACGAGGGCTTTGAAAAATCTAATGACAGTTTTTTAACTTTTCGCTAAATAAATTTCAAAATTACCATCTTGTACACTCTTGTATATTTTTCAGCTTATCCGAGGAAAAAACAAGGGAAACCGTTTGAAGAAATAATTCTGGCAACTTGGTTATTAGCGTCTACAGTGGTCCTTGTATATGTTGGCTCCACCATGCGAGGTCAATTTTCTGAAATAAAGTACATAACCCTGGATAAGTTTACGGATATTTTTGCTAAAGATGGCAATGGACCGAAGCTACAAGGTTATTTCCATAAGCACTCATTTGAAGACGTTTTTTACCGGCAATGGGTAAAGTGTTATCTTGTGTAGGTCCTCTATTTACTCTTTTTTAATGTTCACTTATTGGACAGGTAAAGAAAAACCCCTTGCCTAAGGGTGTTCCGGATCCAATACCAGTTAAAACTAACACCAAATGTATTGTGAAATTATTGGACGAAGTGCGAGGAGCCTTTATCGTCAATGAAATGTTCTTTAAAATAAACTTGGACAGTTTCCCAACAACAAACAAATGGCTTTACTCCAAGTCGGTTCACGTTAAACAAGAACCGCCGTACTCTGAATTCAGATACATGCCTCTTTCAAGCCTCATGAACGACACACGAAGATTGAAATTCTTCGAAAAGTGTTAGTTCCGCTATTCTAAACCAAGAAGCGATATCTAGTTTACAAGGGAGAAGGTACAAATTCGCCACATTTCTAGCTTTACCTAAAGACCAAACGTAGTTCCGGAGTTAATCACGGCCTCTAAATTACAACCAGAATCTCATTGGTTCCTGAAAACTCACGTCAGCGCGACGCGAGTCACGCGAATGACGAAAATTGCGTATTTTCCGACCTTTTACATCCCCCCTTGTATTTTGAAAGGGGGACTGGGACTATGGCGCGCGAATACTTAGGCATCTTATACCTTCTCCCCAGTAAACTAGATATCGCTTCTTGTCTAAACTTATTATTATTCAGTTTCAGAAATTGACTTTCAATTTTACAGAGTGTTATTTAACACGGAACATCAATTTGTTCGCTGGACGACGCCTGAATCGGAGGCGCTGTTGGACCTCATTACTTGGAAAAAACCCGAACCGAAAGTCAAGTCGTTAGACCTCAGCACTGTTTCTCTGCCTTTCGAATTCTGGGTCAAGGGTTTAGTCGTTTCTTGCGTCGTTATCGCATTGGAGATTTTGTCAGCATTCATGGTCCAAAGAAGAGAAAAGAAGAAAATTAACCCCAACACTCTTAATGATCAGTTTATTATGTAGTCAGGCTAACCAAAGCTAGCCAGGGCCGTCACCAGAGGGGGTCCAGGTGAGCCTGGCCCACTCTGAAGTTGGTTTGGCCCTCCCTATGAAATTCATTAGGGAAAAAATATGGAATAGCTGGCCCTAAATATGTATACTTTCGGTAGAAGACAGAACAACTAATTTCTGTGATAAAATGTTAAATGTGATGTGATTGATGTGACGTCTTGGAATTTTTAAAAGTCATTGCAATTCTGATGTAGATGCTTAGAAGACTCTTGCCAAAATACCATTTTCACTTGGAGAATGGGCTATTTACCTGGAGGGAGGATGGCACAAAAATCAGTTTTTTGTCCTCCAGGCAGCTTTTCTTCCTTGTGTGAATGGTATTACTCTTTCGTGTTATTAACTGTTGGTTCTGTTTCGCAATTGGTCATTTCTACGAAACATTTAAAAATATAAATCACGTGATATTTCGAAACACGACTATGTTACTATATTTGATTACGCTAAGTCTTGTTACGTTACTTATGGTTCAAATACGCGTCCTAGAAATGAGATAGGAATGCGAGTGTCAGACCTTTTGCGGCATATCGACTGAGCACGTTTAGAGTGGAGTTCTGTAGAAAAGGTTTTTTCTGAAAAACTGCACTGAAATTGAGAATTTCTAGAGATAAAAATCTAATTTTCTAAAATTTGTAGCCATAATTCTAGCAGAGAATTCGTTAAACTTCAGCACCGTTTCTCTGCCTTTTGAATTTTGGGTCAAGGGTATAGTCGTCTCTTGCGTCGTTGTGGCATTACAGATTTTTTCAGCGTGCATGAGCAAATGATGGGAAAAGAAGAAAATTAACACAAGCATTCTAAGTGATAAATTTTTCATGTACTATGTTCGTTAACCAAAACTAGAAGTTCCTAATTTATATTAGTATGTGGTTTTTAAAATTTCTTAATTACTCATTGTGTTGAGAAATCATAGAACTAGAACGTTTGTTGAGAGAATAACATTTCGATTACCCTTCTCAACCTTAATTGCAAAATTTCATTATTATGTATTAAAGTATTTTTCATTCATTGATGATTGTTGGCCACATCGTATGCGTCTTTTGAGTACCCGATGTGTTAAGTTAGGTGAGTTACTTTTAACACTATTATATGTAATGCATTGTCTCTAATTTTCTGTTTCATGTCGAAGTCTTACAATTAATAAGTTTTTTGATATAATTAATATCAACCATCTTGTTATCTCAAGAAACAATTGTCTGATCCACGACGAGATGTTACTTACTGGATTGTCTTAAATATAGAATAATTATAAAATTTTCTTTCGAAGTAATTCCAAGCATATTTTAAATAATTATAATTAATTATAATTAATAAATTTAAATAACTGGCAATCTCTATATTGTTATTTTTAGATAAGAATTTTTAGTCTTCTTGAGCTTTCACATGAAATATCGTAATTTGACCATTATTGTAATTATTAATAATATCATATAAACAAAAAATTAGACTCATATATTATGGTAAATGATTGTGTCACAATTTAAAGATTTTGAGTGGCTGCATCACCAATGTTTGTACTATTAATCATAAAACGCACCTTAAATTCAACGGAAACTAAAATTGTTGAATCCAAATATACAAGCCGATCAATAGTTGTAAATATTCACAAGACCATAAAATTATTCTAACCCTTTAACTTAAACTTTTCGATTCATATTGAAGAAGCGTAGTTTCAACTGAAATAGAAGATAAAATACAACCTGATGAAATTTTAATTGTTTTAATTATTTTATACGAACCAAGATATAAAGATATCAAGGCACAAAAAAAGCACTTACAATTAGAGTGATAATTCACTAACTTAAGCATTTTACATTTTTCACTACTATTAAATGCATTATTATACAAACCGACCAAGAGCTGTAAATATTCACAGGACATCAACAGTGTTATCTTAAACATGTTATTAAAATTAATTTAACCCTTTGACTTCATTCGAGATAACAGTTCTTATCGTAGGCTATAATGAATCCATAATTTCTTTCCTAAAAACACCGAAAGGTCGCAATATGGCCTTGAACCTTATGCCTTGAATATAATGTAAGAAATCTTTTTGTAATGTGAAACCTTTTCAAATGTTAGTAGTAGGAACTATCATTAATAAAATACTTTTTTAACAATATATTTTATATAAGTATTTTAATAAGATAAATTAAAATTAATCATCTTCGTCATCTTCTTCAAAAGATGATGTTCCCTTGCAAGCCTAAAACTTTTTCGGCAATCGCATTGCAAATCACATGCGTCTTTGTATTTTCAAGAAGTAGTCTGCGGAAGTTCATCTGAGGCAGGTTGAAGAGTGGTTCAGACACTACCAGTCTACAACCACAGTCTGTAGTAATATTCGAAATTGTTGAGTATAATATTTCTTATTTTGAAGCAATAGTCCCTGTAATATGGATATCGATCTAAGGAAGTTAAATAAACATTGAAGCAAATAAGGACTTGCATGCATGACATTAAAGTTTTCTTAAATGGGAGGGAAAACGGAACCGTTGCTCAATATATGGATTTTTGAAGTGCGCTTACTGAACCAGACATGTCTAGAATTGGCAAACAAATGCGTTATAAGGATTTACTTTATTTGTAGTTCAAAAACGAGCAAAATAGCGAGAATTGAAATATTTCTCAAAGCCGTTGAGACGTAAAACAGATAACTTCGTGACTCGTAAACGGAATAAGACCAAGAACAAAATTACTGAATTAGGAGTCGACAGATATTCCATCAAACAATAAACCTTTAAGCAAATACTTACAAGATAAGTGAACACGGTAATTATGGCTTCATTAAAGCCCACGATAACAACTGATAGCTCAAAAGATGTTAGAGGGTTAAATTAATTTTAATAAAATGTTTAAGGTTACACTTTTGATGGTCCTGTGAATTTTTACAACTCTTGTATAATTGGATACAACATTATTAATATTAATATATATATTAATATATTAATATTAATATGAAAAATGTAAAATGCTTATATTAGTGAATTATCACTCAAACTGTAAGTGCTTTTCATGTGCATCGATATTTATAGTTAGTACTTAAATATAGTGATTAAAACAATTATCTGTCAGCATTCTAGTTTCCATATGTTTATAAAATATTATAGTAAGGGTTAGATTAATTTTAATAAAATGTTTGGGTTCAACTTTTGATGGTCTTGTGAATATTTACAATTGTTGATCGGCTAATATAATTGGATTCAACATTGATAGTTTCCATTGCATTTAAACTGCGCTTTATAATTAATAGGTCAAACAATGTCTTTAAAATGTAACACAACTCTTTATCATAATATAAGTATCTGATATTCGTTTGATGTGATATTTTCAGTAAATACAATAGTATAAATAATAGTACAAATAATATAGTTTTCAAATTATTTCAATATAGTTTAGAATATGTTTAGAATTTTTTCGAAACAGAATTTTGGTTATTGTGTTTCTAAGACAATCCACGTATATAATAAGAAACATCTAACCTCGATGATTCTAATGTGGGTGCTCTCTTTTTGTAACAAATCTAGTGACCTCTAAAGATAACAAGATGGTTAATATTAAAGCCATACTCCAGTTCTTATTAGCCATTCTATTCTATCGAAAACAAAACGTAATTTGACCTATTTATATCTAGCGAAAATTATCCTTACTTCAAAAAATATATTACTGATATAATTGTAATATAGTGACACAGACAGAAAATTTGACTGATGATCTAAATTCACTTTTAAGTTTGAAAACGAGAATCGTAAGGCTAGTTTCTCGAGAAACCGTTCTAGTTCTAAGATTTTTCAACACACTGCGCATTTAATTAGATTTTTAAAGCCCTCATAATAACAGAATAACTATCGTTGGTTAACGAACTGACTACATGATAAGGTAGTCATTCAGAGTGCTTGGGTTAATTTTCTTCTTTTCCCTCCCTTTGATCATGCAAGCTGACAAAATCTCCAATGCCAGAACGACGCAAGAGATGACTATACCATTGACACAAAATTCAAAGGGCAGAGAAACGGTGCTGAGGTTTAACGACTTGACTTTCGGTTCGGGTTTTTTCCAAGTAACGAGGTCCATCTGCGCATTCGATTCAGACGTCGTCCAGCGATAGAATTGGTGTTCCGTGTTAAATAACACCCTGAAATTTGGCTAATTCAATTTCTAAAACTGAATAAATTTAGAATAACGGAACTAACACTTTTCGAAGAAGCTCCATCTTGGTGGTGTCGTTCGTGAGACTCGAAAGCGGAATATATCTGAATTCGAAGTTCGGCGATTCTTGTTTAACGTGAACCGACTCGGAGTAAAACCATTTCTTTGTTGTTGGGAAACTGTTCAAGTTTGTTTTAAAGAACCTTTCACTGACGATAAAGGCTCCTCGCACTTCGTTCAATAATTTCACAATACATTTGGTGTTAGTAGGAATTGGTATCGGATCCGGGACCCCCTTAGGCAAGGGGTTTTTCTCTACCTGTCCAATAAGCGAACATTAAAAAGAGAAAATAGAGAACCTACACAAGATAAAACTTTACCCATTGCCGGTAAAAAGCGTGTTCAAATGATCGGTTATGGAAATAACCTTGTAGCTTCGATCCAGTGCCATTTTTGGCAAAAATATCCGTAAACTTATCCAGGGTTTTGTAGTTTATTTCTGAAAATTGACCTCGCATGGTGGCGCCAACATATGAAAGTATCACTGTAGACGCTAATAACCAAACTGCCAGAATTATTTCTTCAAACGGTTTGCCTTGTTTTTTCCTCGGATAAGCTGAAAAATATTGTAATTAGTTGGCTTTCGAGGAAAGCACGGGAAAAGGGGATTTTGCTTTCCAGACACTGAAGGGAGTCAATCCCAAAAAGTTTACATATTCGATTGATGGATATTCATCACTTAAAACGTTTGTAAGTGCCGGATTAACGCCTCATTCTCAAAAGCCTACGGTCTCGTTAGCCTTAATGTAGCGCCGCCACTTGGGAGATTCAAGAGGCTAACCATATGTGTACCATAAATTCCAAAATTTACCTTCATAGAATAATGTTGATATCAAGTTCCAGACACTGTCGAAAGAATTAGTGAAGATTTTCGAGATAACATTTGGTATATTTGGTCTTCTTCGTTTCGAATTATCCAAATACAAGTAGACTGATTTTTTTAGCGACAAACAACAAGAGATGATGAAAATGGAAACCACAAAGAGGAATACGGTCTACAATGAAATTAAAAAGTGTAACAGAATATTTCATCAATTAATTGGATTATTAGTCTTCTAAAATGTCTATAAGCTTACATTGCCATTAGTTTCTAAAAGTTGAGATACTTTTTTAATTTCCTGTTCGGGTTTTGAAGAAACTGTAACGATCTTTTCGAAATAAAAATAACTTGGGTAAAACTTCATTGTGAAGTCTTTGTAATGGTAACGCGCTTCTTTCATCATCCAATACATATCTATGATCTGAAATTAAATTAAGCTATTTGTCATAACGTAGACCGAAACAAGAATGAGATTTAATTTTTCCTAATATTCAACTTTTGATATAAAGAGGAATTAAAATTTCAAATCTACACGTCTCCTGAGATTTTTAACGTACATTGGCCCAATACTTGTAAAATTTATTGGTTATTCCGCAAAGTCTTACGACGAAATTTCTGAAAATAAAATGCAATATTTTTACAAAAATAGTTCAACCTCATACTGGATAAATTCAAAGCTTCCTTCGAAAACCCTCTTTCTATGGTTACTCCTTAACCACTAAGAACATTTTCCGAACCTTTAAATGTCTTATTTTTCATTTAAAAAGTACACTTGATTCAATTTAGAAATAATTATAGAACGTGTACGATTTTCACTTAGAAACACATATTCAAAATCCATCAAGTTAGGTTCAAAACCTTCAACTAACTTGTTAAAGGAAATTAAAAACAACTGTCGTACCCTTTCAAAACGCGGGCACCCTCCATTTTCAGTTTACTTTGCTCGAGGTTTTTTTTCTCTAGACGAAATACGTCATTCACGTCTGTATGACCTATCCCCACGGGATCCAATGGGAAAGCGCAAAGCAATGACGGATATGAAAGGGGTGGGGCTTACTTGTCCACTATCACCGGCGTAAGAGTAGAAGCGTAAAATCTCATGACTTAGGCATTCTTATAGTAAATCCATTCTTGGTATACTTTATTTAGAGTTTTCAAGGTAGAAAAATTCTAGTTGCTTAGAGTTTTAAAGGTAGAAAAATTCTAGTTGCTTAGAGTTTTCAAGGTAGAAAAATTCTAGTTGCAACGTTATTTTACTAGATCTATTGGTCATAGTGTCAGGAGTAAATAAAAGCAGCTCCGAACTTTCTCTCTCCCCGACTTCACTGAGTACAAGTACTCTAGTGAACTCGGGCCATAGTGACGTAATAAATGGATATGTTCATCTCGAGTGTCAAAGTGTCACCGCGAGTATGATCCGCGTCGCTTCCAAGTTTTCAAATACACGGCCTTATAAATTTGGTTTTAAATGAAATATTCTAAAAGTTCATACGCCTATGCTATAAACGTAGAATACTGAAACCAAATCATACATACACGCCGTGGAAACGGATCTTAAGAACTCGGATAGTATTTAAGTCTTAATTGTATCAGGGATAGAGGATAGATTTAATTTTAGAAGTAGGAATGGAGAACAGAGTAATCTGGGCGCGCGTCATAGTCCTGGATCCCCTTCCTCGTGAAGGGGGTATGAAAGAAGAGCGGGTCATAGCGACAGAGGTGAAAAGGATCGCCGTCCCCGTCAGCAACGTCATCAAAACGTAGTTTAAGTGAGCCAATCGGAAAATTTAAACTTTTCGTTACGTGTTGAAGGGAGGGGCTATATACTGGGCTATGAGCCGGACTGAAGTAAATACTAACCGTTCCGTTCTCCATTCCTACTTCTAAAATTAAATATATATCCCTGATTGTATATAATTACAAATGTATTTTACTTTTTTGTTATGTAGTCAAATATCTCGTCTCTTCCTACCCAAGAATTATTAATTCCGTTCTGAAATAATTAGATTTAAAGAATTCAAATGAACACGCTAGAAACTTAAGGATAGTCGCAAGCCGAGGTTCTTAATAAAGTTTCGATAATGCACTGAAATTGGCTTCGGGTATATATATTTTAAATCAGGGTTGTTGAATTTTTTAATTTTTTCAAAAAAATCAAAAAAATCGGATTTTTTTGATTTTAATTGATTTATTTGATTTTTTTGATTTTTATTGAACTAATAGATAGTAAATTACCAACATGAAAACTTTTGAGTCAAAATTTACCAAAAGCAAAATAATCATGACATTTAAGCAGCTATTGGATATTATTACTATTCAAATGCTTGTATAAAAAGTCTAGCTTGACCGCTATTTCATTTCCTAGCCTTTCCAGCAAGACAAACTGGAGTTCTGGGAAAAACTTACATTGAAATATACCAAAACCATGATTATTTTTAATTTTAGGTCTTTTCTAGTTAAGTTTCTTCTCGAGTTTCTTAAACTACTTCTTGGAATCTTAGAAAACATTTTTTAAAAATAAAAATATATTCTTGATTTTAATCAAATGATTTTTTTTAAAAAAATCTCTTGATTTAAATCATGATTTAAATCCGTGATTTAAATCAAACCGATTTAAATCAAACAACCCTGTTTTAAATGAATGAATGAATGAATGACAAACATTCCTTTGGGAAATTGTTTTTACGTGAAGTAATAAACGGCTAAAGAAATACTTACTTTGTAGGTGAACACCGAAATTATGGACCCATTAAAACCCACATTTCTGCAGGTATAAAGAAAAAAAAACAGTAATATTATTTTTCTAAAATTAAAATGAGTACTGCTAATGCAAGTTCATCATTGTTAACAAAATATCAGCTAAAGAGGGACTACGGTCCGAAAACTCCCGATTTAATTTAATTTAAACCTTTCAAAAGAACTCCGTGAAGTAGCAGTACTCATTTTGAAAAAGAAAAGAAATAAAAAAAAAACAATTTTAGGAAACCACTGATCAGAATTTTAATATTTATGAAATCGAGAAATAAGTGTGGCCAGAATTCACACGCAATTGATTACCTATCGTTGGCGTAATAGAAACATGGAACTGAGACGTTTTCGACATCCTAAAATGTAGACAGAATTACGTATTATCATAGAGGAATAATCATTATTTGTCTTCAACTTGCCAAAGTGAATGGTGCGCTGGTAATCATTTTGCCTTGAAAACTGTTCTAAAGCAAAATAATAGTAAAATTCTACACAGTCTGATAACAATCGGGAAGTAAATCCGCTTCAGTCAATTTAATTCCAACTTAATTAAATCAGTCTATAGGTAAAATTTTTCTACAAGAATTTTGTCTACAAATTTTGAGAAAATTGATATTTTACCCGAAGAAACTATCAATTTCAGTACAATTTTTCTGAAATCAGTAAATCATCCTTTCTACTGAAAATATGGGAATGTGTTTTCCACTCTGAACGTGCGCAATCGATGTCTAGACAAACAGTCTAGCACAAAGTCGTTTCTTGGACGCCGAGTTGAGCCATAAGTAACGTAACAAGATTAAGTTTGATAATTAAATACAGTAATTTATAGCCCTGTTTCCAAATAAAACGTCCTATTCCATTGTCAAAACATTCGTAGAAGTGACCAATTACGAAGTAGAGACAACAGTAAGATGGCTTTAGAGCTGCGATGTCCAATTCGTATTTACGCAAAGTCCCTCAAAAGATGGGCTGTTGGGAAGTAACCTTGCTTAAGCCTAGTTTTAACTGGCTCAAAACGCAGGAAAAAACCCGCTTTCCGCGCCGTTTTTCAGAGGTAACTTGCCGCGATTCTTCGCGTTTTCTGGGCGGCAAGCACGGAATTGTTTATCGTTATTTATATGATATAAATGAACGTTTTTACAAAGACAATAAATTCTAAGAAAATCGATAGGTTGCGAATTCGTAAGCCTAGGTCTCCACGAGCTCGCACTCTTTCATATTACAAGTTTTAGTGAAAACGTTTTTCCGCCGTTTTTTTCAGGAATATTCTGCAAAATTTTGCGGATTTTTTTTTGCTGTTCCGTGAAATTTTCGGCAGTGAAAACCAGGCTTTAAGTGATACAGCAGTATTGGAAAGGTTATATTAAGAGGGTCATACTTACTGTTATTATGATACTTATTGCGTGTAATTTGTCGTTGAATGTGGGTCACGCCTCATATCGCAATTATAGTTTTACTTTGTTTCTCACTTCCACGGAAAATAAAATTTGCTTCCAAAGTTTCACGAAACTGTAATTAGTATCTCGTATAATATCGCGGAAAATTCGTCAAAACACCACCATCAAAAAGTTTTCACTGAAACTTGTAATACAAAAAAGTGCGAGCTCTGTTTGTGGAGAGCAAGGCTTTCTTTTCATGTTGAAAATGCACCAGTAGCAACCAATCGCTTTTGATTAACTTCATTTTTGTAAAAACGTTCAGTTTTATCAGATAAATAACGATTAAGCCGAAATTTTTCATCAAATTAATCGGTATTATGCATTTAGAAATTTAACTCGACAACGCAAAGGCCTTCACTTAAAAAATTTCGTCGAAAACTCTCCTCGCAAGCTAACCACGCATTTGTCGCTTCCCATTAGCCACCGCTTTGCTTTCCGTAAAAATTTGCGGAAAAATAGAAAAACAATTCCGTGGTTGTTGTCTAGAAAACGCGAAATTCTGCGGTAAGATACCTGTTAAAATACGGCTCGGCACGCCCACTTCCCCGCGCTCTGAGCCAGTAATAGCAATATTACATATGTGTAATATACTTCAAACGCGGTGTTTCTATGATATTTTCATTAAGACCAGAGTCATTTCGCCACAGGGCCTGGCAGTGCCCGAATAGCTCTTTAACACGCTATGTTGATTTACCCTTGATAAAAGTAATTTTAGAAATATAACTAAAGCCAGTATTAGCATTATTTGAATAGAAACATTAGTCATATCAGATGTAAGATAAGGGACTAGAAGTATCGAGGAAACCAAATTCTTCACTTGGCGAAAGTCAATATTCTTGATAACACACCAACAATTGGCCCTCTGGAGACCCTCGCGGTGGTAGACGACTGAACTAGATTCAAGGACCCGCGTCCGTGTTCCGCGGCTTTAGGTTGAGAGGAAGGGGGTAGGAAATGTTTTTGGAACTCGACCAATTTTTTTCTCTCTAGTTTGAGCGCGTGGGAAGCGGCATAAAATCCTCAAATTTGTTCACTAGTGCCAGGATCTATTACCAATGCTGGAGCCCTTCACTTCTAGTCCCTTATTTTACTTAACTGGTCATATAAATCATACGCTATTTATTTATAAATCTTTTTACCCTTAAATATAATCCATATTTATATAATCAAGCCCAGATCAAACCGCTTTACCGCTGAAACTATAGTTTTCCACGAAAGTTACTCTTGAATAGCAGAAACATATTTGGTTAACATTTTGGCCATGCATGTATTCAAGCCTTTTTATGGTCAGATTTTTACAGTTTTCTACGTTAATATTTCAAAGTAAGATTTTAAACGTTCCATTAAAAATTAATTTAATACTTTCAAACCATAAACTAAATTTAAATTTTCCTATAAATTATGATTAGTCGCGACAGTACCATTTCAACCAATTTTTCTAATATTTACAAAATGGGTTCGCCTTATCTTTTAGTCCAGTTATTAGTAGTGAAAAATGTAAGATGCTTAAATAATGAGCTATAAGTGGTTTTCTTGTGCCTTGATATTTATAGTTAGTGCTATATCTTAATTCTCATAAAATGATTAATACAATTATCTGTAAGCATTAATATTTCGATTAGGGTTAACATCATCCAATATATCTATTTTAACTTTCATTTAAGTTTAAACTACGCTTCTTAAATACGAATTGAATTTAATTTTTAATTAGTTTAATATTAATAAAGTGTTTAAGGTTCAACTGTTGGATTCAACATTAATAGTTTCCATTGAATAAAACTGCGCTTTATAACAAACAATGTCTTTAAAATGTTACACAACTATTTATCATAATATAAGTATATTCTTTTTGATGTGATATTTACAATAAATACTATAGTACTTTAATTACGAGTATTTCAAGTGAAAGTTCGATAACACGCAAGAACGTTTTTAAAAATTGCTTATATAGTTTTCAAATTATTTCAATATAGTTTAGAATATTTTTCGAATTTTTTCAAAATAGAATTTTACTATTTATTGTGTTTCTGAGACAATCCACACATCTAATAAAAACAGCTATTCGCGATGATTATAATGTTGGTGATCACTTTTTGTGACAAAAATAATAATTTTAATCTAGGTTTATTTCGTGTCCATAACACCCAGTGGGCTATATTTCAATGGGTCACGATTTCAATGCATAGAGAGGTGGTGGCTAGCCCCTATGCCACAGCTAACCGACAGCGCCCTATACTGACTATTACCATTAACCTCGGCAAGTTTTGATGGAAAGGAGAAACCGGGTAATACCACGGAGGAAAACTCCTTCAAGAAGTGGGGAGAGAACTTGCAAACTCTACGCAGAAGGGTGTGTTTCCAGGTTTTTCACTAGGTGCCACAGTCCGAGATCGAACCCGGGACCCTCTTGCTGCGAGGCGAAAGTGCTCACCACTTCACCACCCCACCTATAATGGATCAAACAAGGGCTTCTAAAGATAACAAGATAGTCGATATTAAAGCCATACTCCAGTTCTTATTAACCATTCTATTCTATCAAAAAAAAAGGGTAATTCAACCTATTTTTATCTAGCGAAAAATATCCTTACTGCAAAATATATATTTGCAATATATAGCGACACGGACAGAAAATTTGAGCGAAGAGCTAATTTCACTGTTAAGTTTGAAAAGGGGAATCGAAAGGTTAGTTTCTTAAGAAAGCGTTTTAGATCTAATATTTCTCAACACAATGAATATTTAAACGGATTTTTAAACCGCACATACTAACAGATATTGGGAACAGCTAGCGTTGGTTAGCCTGACTACATAATAAACAGATCATTAAGAGTGTTGGGGTTAATTTTCTTCTTTTCTCTTCTTTGGACCATGAATGCTGACAAAATCTCCAATGCGATAACGACGCAAGAAACGACTAAACCCTTCAGCCAGAATTCGAAAGGCAGAGAAACAGTGCTGAGGTCTAACGACTTGACTTTCGGTTCGGGTTTTTTCCAAAAAACGAGGTCCAACCGCGACTCCGATTCAGGCGACGTCCAGCGATGGAATTCGTGTTCCGTGTTAAATAACACACTGAAATTTGGCTAATTCAATTTCTGAAACTTAATAAGTTTAGAATAGCGGAACTAACACTTTTCGAAGAAGTTCAATCTTCGTGGTGTCGTTCACGAGGCTTGAAAGAGGCATGTATCTGAATTCAGAGTACGGCGGTTCTTGTTTAACGTGAACCGACTTGGAGTAAAGCCATTTGTTTGTTGTTGAGAAACTGTCCAAGTTTATTTTAAAGAACATTTCATTGACGATGTAGGCTCCTCGCACTTCGTCCAATAATTTCACAATACATTTGGTGTTAGTTTTAACTGGTATTGGATCCGGAACACCTTTAGGCAAGGGGTTTTTCTTTACCTGTCCAATAAGCGAACATTAAAAAGGAGTAAATAGAGGACCTACACAAGATAACACTTTACCCATTGCCGGTAAAAAACGTGTTCAAATGAGTGCTAATGGAAATAACCTTGTAGCTTCGGTCCATTGCCATCTTTAGCAAAAATATCCGTAAACTTATCCAGGGTTATGTAGTTTATTTCAGAAAATTGACCTCGCATGGTAGCGCCAACATATGCAAGGACCACTGTAGACGCTAATAACCAAGTTGCCAGAATTATTTCTTCAAACGGTTTACCTTGGTTTTTCCTCGGATAAGCTGAAAAATATTTTAAAGTGAGTGTACAAGATGGTAATTTTGAAATTTATTTAGCGAAAAGTTAAAAAACTGTCATTAGATTTTTTCAAAGCCCTCGTCGTATATGCCTTTATCTGCTAGTTTTACTTTTGTGTTAAGATGGTTATAGAGGGGTTTTTTTTGGTTTCCCAACTTCTCCTTTGAAAGGTTTTTAATTACCTTATTTTATCAAAAGCCTAGGTCTCCTATCTAATACAAGGTTATTATAAATTATAGTATTTGAGTAAATATCGCGATTCAATAAGGTTCAAGAAATTATTAAATTTTTTATAACATGAAAACCTAAATATTTATCTTATAACACATCCCGATATTTTTGATTTACTGGGTAAATGCAAGAAGCTAACCACAAATACCAATACCTTACCTTCAGAGAAAAATGTTGATATCACGCTCCAGACATTGTCGAAAGAATTAGTGACGATTTTCTTGATAACATTTGGTAATTTTGGCCTTCTTCGTTTTAAATTTGCCAAATACAAGTGGACAGATTTTCGTAGCGACAAAGAAAAAGCGGTGATGGCAATGGAAACCACCAAGAGAAATACGGTCTGTAATGAAATAAAAATGTGTGACAGAATATTTCTATCAATGATGAGTTAATAAGCTTACATTGCCATCCATCTCTAAAAGTTCAGATACGTTTTTAATTTCCTGTTCGGGTTTTGAAGAAGCTGTGAGGACCTTTTCGAAATGGTAATAACTTTTGTAAAATTCCAATGTAAAATCATTGTAATGAAAACGCGCATCTTTCATCATCCAATACATATCTATAACCTGAAATTTTGAAATGAGCTATGTGTTATAACGTACACGGAAAGATGAATGAGATTTAATTGTTGCTAATTTTCAACTTTTGATACGAAATGGAACTAGAATTTCAAATCTACACGTGATATTTTAAACGTACATCAGCCCAAAGCTTGTAAACGTCGCTGCTTATTTCGCAAAATCTTATGACGAAATTTCTAAAAAGAAATTGCAATATTTTTTAAAAGTAGATCAACTTCGAACTTTGTAAATTGTTCCCGCCCCAATATGAAAATGTTAAAGATATAACTACATTAATTGCATTTTGGCTATTACGTATACTTAAAGGGATAGAATCAATGTTTTCCGACTAGTACAAGATGAGGGCAGTTTTAGGTAAAAAAAATGTGCCTAAAATTATGTGTGCTAAAAAAAATCGAATTAAAACGTTTAAAATTAAAAAAGTACGTTAGATATTTTGAAATTCAAACTAGCCGCGAAATACCGCCCAACTTGTTTTTCACACAGTGACGTAGCTAATGTCTCTTGATTCATTGGTTGTTTGGAAATAGGAGAATGAAGGGAGCTCTAGACCACTGTAGAGTAGCTTTTCACCTTCACTGGTGAAGCGGCGCATTATTGAGAAGACCCTTGTAAACATAATTCTGATTTTTCATGTTTATTATCTTTTGTTCTCTTAACTTTCGGTTACGTTGTAGAGTAAGGATGATAGAGATTTATCAAAATTGTTACAGGTAATGTCCAAAACACCACATTTTTGCGCTATTTTGGCAAAGGCTTAGCTTCCATGTATAATAATGGTATGACTTTATTTTAGCCTAATGGCCCTAATCTAAGCTTTAATATATTTTTAATTGTAATTAAACATAGTAGAACTATTACTTTGAACACCAAAATTACAGTGAAACTATTTACCTTCCATTATAACTTTCAAAGCATCCGTATCGAAATGAGTTATATTAATATGGCGAAAATGCAGAATAGTATGAAAACTACTTTTAGGAGTAAATCTACTGTACCTCCGAGGGAGAGGAGGGTCGCGGGAGTAATTTAGTTTTTTCGCTCTTGTTTTTGCAAACAACTGTAGAGGGAGCAGTCATCGGAGCGGCGCCGAAAACTAATACTTTTAAAAATTAATTAAAAATAGTTAAGTTATTAAAACTATCAATATCTATATATTTTTGAAAACGTAATTTTAGGTTCTATCTGATTTAAAAAATGAAAGCTTTTCATTAGTAGTCAAAAAATTGATTCTATCCCTTTAAATGCAGCTCCACTTAAAATCTGAAGCAAATTGGTTTCTAGCAAAATTCCTATTGTACCAAACAGGTTCGGTGCAATTGAACATCTTTTACAGCTAATAATAAAATAGTAAATTTCGCTAACTAGTAACGTGCTTATAATTAGGGGTGCGCGAATAGCACTTTTTGGGAATCGAACCGGATACCGAATAGCAAAAAATTTTCCTTATCAAATACCGAAACGAATAGTTTATTCCAAATCGAATACGGAATAGTTCGACCTTGGTAAATTTTTTGCTAGCCGATTAATCGCGAATAGTTAACCCCAATACTATTCGCGATTAATCGGGAAGTAACCTTAATATTCGCAAATAGTTATAACAAAGCAAGGAGAGAAACATTTAGAGCCTTCTAAATTTCAAA